>BGPR01008107.1:26219-66168 GCA_013235015.1 Araneus ventricosus | reverse complement strand
CAACCACTTTGATTCTAAATTTAAAAATAGGGTATTTAAATATAAGGGTATTTAAAAATAGGATATGAATCTTCTACTATTCAACTTTCACAATTTAAAAATATATTTTTTCCAGAAACCAAAGAATGAAATTGATTTTATATAACTGATAAAGCCGTTGTGCCAGCATAAGCCAGGAATTATACTTCAACTTGTGCATGCAACTGCAACACAGACTCCTTATCGATAGGCACTATTCTAAGACTCCGCAGAACAAATGGGGGTGGAAAGGGGGAAAACAATTGAGAGGTTTCTCCTGCTGTATGGTTGCATGCAGGGATTACGTTTTCGCCAACAAGCGGAGCATTTATACATATCGCCAAGTTAAGTTATTTCTTCTTCAGACTAGTGATATGTCAGATTCGTTGTTTTTGCGGAATCGGATCCACGGATCCGAGTCCGGCTGCGGATCCGGATCCGCGGATTCGTTCCGACTCCGAAAAAAATGGATTTATAGCCCATAATTACTTTAATAATCTTTATTATTGAACTCATATTTTAATATAATTATGAATCATAATTAATAACATAATAATTTTAATATAGATAATTGATTGTGTTGATATTAATTGTAATTAATTATAATTAGATAATTAATTATATTGATTATAATTTTAATAATTAATTATAATTACTAATTATAATTTTTAATTAACATTTCATTAACAATTATTTTATTTCATTAACATTTCATTAACAATTATTTATTAACTTTTTAATTAACATTTATTTAAAATTTCGTTAGTGAATTTAATGGAACTTTGCAAGAATCTTCAGTATTTTGTCGCTTTTGATTTCTATTATCTGGTTAGGACTTCCCATGAATGTCATTTAATTTGATGGAAACAATATATTTACTGAAGCTTTCAGTAATGAAAAATAAGCTCAGATTTCTTTCTAATTAAATATCAAGTTTACAATCTTGATGCAACTGTATGGAACTCATGAGCTCCATACAGTTAAAAATATTTTAATCATCATCAAGGAATATTAAACAACTCTTTGCAGTTATCAAAGATCTACTGCTGTTAAAATCTGTTATTAACTACATTGATAAAATGTAATTTTTTAGTGAATTTCTGTCAGTTGAATCAAATGCTTTTAAATTTTGAGCAAATTATAAATGCCATTTAAATATGCCTTCCCCCAATACATGCTTGCATGGCGAGGTCGGTAGAGCGCCTTGTTACGAGCCCCATGGGCCCGGGCTCGAGCCTAATAGGCCGCAGGACATGGGCAGCTAACTAAGCTAGAAAATGCAAAATTATTATTAAGTAGCGGGGAAACTTGAGCATTCAATAAAAAGACAGAAAACATTAAATATTTATTAAAAATGCAATGTTCTACAACGAACAGATGCAATTTAAATTATAAAACATCAAAATATATTTCAACTGCAGCCGAATTGTGCGGTTCTTCCGACCAATCGGAAAGCGGCAACTGGTTCGCAGAATATGCTTTGTTTACGTTTGAGTTTGCTGCTAATTGTTGATTAGTATCTAACAAAAACCTAATTTTTATAATTTAAATGAAGGAAATGCCCATAAACTGTCGACAATAAAGCCTTCTGTCACTGTTTGGAAGTTAAACTTTCACTCAAATTCAAATGTCACTTTTAAACTATTTCCTATCACCTTTATACAAAGTTGAAGTAAGCTTTCTTTACTACTGAAAGTTGCTTTATTTTATTTACTTAAATGGTATTCAATAAAATTTTGTTCTAACCTTTTAGTACATCCATACATAGTTTCTTACATATTTCTGCAACAAAAATAATCAACAGTGTTAGTCCTTTCCAAGTATTCATAATTTATATAGTTTTTTATTGTATATTTATTTGTGTCTGAATTGAATAAACAGCATTTTTGTTGAGTTAAAACAAACAATAATATTTATTCGTGTTAATTACTTTTAAAGAAACATTAAACTGAAATGTGGATATTAAGGATTTCATAGATATTTGATTGATTATTAAACTTCTCAAGGTTTTCACTATTTATACAATAGTGATTTTTAAACTGTCAGAATACTAATAAGAAGATTTAGCAACTTCAATATGCTTGTTGAATTACCTGAATGAAGACCAGCTTGTTTAGAATCAACATTTATACATAATAACCATAATTGATATTTTCCTAACATATAATATCAAAAATTATTTCTAAATTTTACTTACAAGTATTAATTCATAAATAAAATTACAGTCATTTTCAAATAACATTAGTTTACTATAAAAATATCTATATAATACTGTTGTAAAGTATTAGCAAAAGAATATTATTATTCTTTTATATATAATGATGTGTTTCTGAGTAGGTATTCAAAACATTTTTCATATATGTAATATAAATCCAAATATAACTAGTATATAATCATACAGAAATAAAGTAAACAAAACATATCAAGAATTAAATCCTATACTAAAAAGTCATTAAGAAGCTTCAAATATATATATATTTTTGAAGCTTCTTGCATAGATGTAGCTACTTATTAAAATGAACTAGCATTTTAAATATTCTTCTGCAGATATCTCCTAGATGTTTTAAAAATTCTATGTATGCAATTGACAGTTTCATATATTTGCTTTTCAAAAAATTCATATATCTGCTTAGTTGTAAATGGTGTATTCATGCAGATACAATCATTTTCAAAAAACATAGGTTCACAGCATTAAAGGCTAAGATACTTTAAAAAAATATGTACAAAATAACATTACAATTTTTTATACATAGCAGTTCCTTGTTTACATTGACGAGAAAATATTCAATACATATTTTATATGTGATGATGAAGATTCTTATAATTATATAGTTTCTGAAAAGATATACAGGCATTTAAAACATCCACCTGAATAAAAATATTTATAGATAATTTTTTAAATTATTTTCAAAACTATACAAATATTATGAAATGTTTGTGTCCATTATTTTATTTATGAATGAATAATGTTCTTTATACAGATAGTACAATAAATAATTATATAAGCTATTGGTATTTTAATCAGCATTATCAGGTAAATAAACACATTTTATACAATTCACTGAGGTGCAGTTTGGAAGAATGACAAGAACAACTTCCAATAGAGCATCTATTGTTTTTCCATTTGCAGTGAACATTATTAATGCTGGAGGAACTGACTCTTGAGACATATGATAATAATCTACCTCTAATATACCCTCTGAAATCTTCTATCCATAATGTGAAGGACATAGTGCAATAATAAACTCCTGTTTATTCCAGCCTGGTAATTTGCTTAATAATGATTAAACATGTTTTTGAAGAAAATTTTGATTTAGAGGAAGATTGGTATCTGAGAAGCAAGATTTTTAAATTCAAAATGAAACTTTAAATTTATAAATACCCAAAAACTGGGTATTTTGCAAAAAAAATTATTTACGAATTGGGATTCAAAATTTAAATTTATAAATATACAAAAACTGATTGTTTTTTTACAATTAAAGTATTTACGAATGGTGATTAAAAATTAAAGCATCTAAAAACTGGCTATTTTGAGGGAAAAAAATGTATTTGTGAAGTATGCTTCAAAATGAAACATAAAATTTATAAATAATCAAAAATGTATTTTGCAAAAAAAAAGTATTTGTGAATGAGGATTCAAAATGAAACATAAAATTTATATATATATATATAATACATAAGGTATAATATTTTTAAATTAAAGTTCTGACCAATTTTTTTCTTTAAATTGCTATCAGGATTCAGAATAAAATATTCCAGAACTTAAACAGGATCGGATGATAATTTATCTTTTTTGATTTGAAGGAATGACACTTAAAATGGAAATAATGATTTTGAAAACTGTTTATGTTATACAGAGAGGGCTCGTGAAATTTCTGATTAATAATTTCTCAGAATTCCATGCTACAAGTCAGTCAGTCTTGTTTTGATTTAATGAGGAGTGATTTACTCTCTTCACATGTATTAATAATATGGAAAATTTTAAGTTGGAAAGAAAAAAAAGCACTTGCTTGGAACTTTTTAATGTTAAAAGAGATAAAAGTGTACTGTGATGTTGAGTACAAATGACAATGTAACCAAATTGGAAAAACATGTAAAAAAATGTTTCAAATGTCCTGTTGGGTTAAAAAAGGGATGCAATAGGAAATTAATGTAGTTTTAAACAAATTCAAACTATGAAAACTACATCAAACTTTCAGTTTCAAAAACATTTAAGAACTGAAGGTGATGATTCAGATGAACCCCGCCTAGCAGTAAAATGGCTGGCACATCTTCAAATAATATAAAAGTTTCAGGAATAACTATTATTCAACACATTCACTATAATTTTTTAAACTATTAGAACTGAAACATTTGGTATCTTTTCATCAGAAATTGTCTGATTCTTTGACTGATTAATCCAAAAAGAATTATTAACTATTGTATCTTTCAGTTTAGTTTCCATTATCAGCTCTTTATAATTTTAAAACCAAATACAATTCCGTTTAAAAAAAATTAGTTTAAGAAAGGTTTTTTTTAAAGCTAAAATAACTTTTTTTAATAAGCAGCAAATACAAAATTATTCATTTATTCATTGTAATTAAAAAGGGTATTTTCATTTAAATCATGTATTTTATGTTAGAAGCATGATGTAGTAATGCATTTGATTTTTCTGATTAAATATTTTAGTTTTTATAAAACTTAATTAGTTTAATTTTTATTGATTGAATTCTTTGATTATTTAAAATTAAATTACATTATTTGTCTGGGTATCTATTTTCAAACCATTATATCTATTTTATATGAATAAAGTGAATTGAAAAATAAATACCCAGGTAAGTATTTACCATTAAAAATAAATACCCAGGTAAGTATTTACCATTAAAAATTAATACCCAGGTATTTTACACCACTGATTATAGACTTTGTTAGGGATTATTTTCAATGAAAAAAGTTTTTAATTGTGGCTCTACTTTTGTTTCTTTTTCATCGGTCAAAATCCACTGACCTGCACAAAATTTTATTTTTTCAAGAGTTGAATCTTAGCAACACTGAAAATCATCTACACAGTCTTCCACTGCGTGGATTTTACATTCCATCCTAGCAATAACCATTTTATTTTCTAGATTGAACTTTTTAGAACCGCTGTAGTCGAAGCCTCTGAAAAATAAAATGCAAAAAAAAAAAAAAGAAACACCGCGCAAAGAAAGATTGCATCCTTGCTCCTCATTGGCTGAATTGTGGTTTTCTCCGCGATAGTGATTCTGTATAAGGCATTCTGATTGGTCAGAACAATGGAAATTTTATAACTTTAATTCCTTTGTATTTATTAATTTGCGTCGATCCAATGTAGAACATTGAATTATAATTTTGTGGATTTCATATTCTTTTCTTTGGTTAATTTCAAAAGTTTCCCCGCAACCTAATAATATTACTTGAACGATAGCGAGGCATGTCCTGCGGCCTATAAGCCCTTGAGTCTTTCTTTCGCGGTTGCTATAAGGCTAATGTTTTCGAGAATTTGAATTTAGGATATTCTCTCTTTATAATATATATTCAGCTTCATATTCTATTTTACTCTTTTATTTCCAAACTAATTCATTATTAGATAAAATTTCATCCTAGTGTCAAAATCAAAAAGTATAAAATATTTTTCGATGGTTTTAAATTACTCACACGGAAGAAATATTATTTCTTAATTTCTAAGTGCGTTTTCTATTTGTTGTTATCTTAACTTGTATAACAAAATTCGATATTTGAAGAAAAATGTCAGGCTCAAAATTTTTTCTTTTTTAAATGTTTTTTTTTTTTTTTATCAAAATCCATTAATTTCAATTTATCGATTCAACTAATGAAAAGATTTTTGATAGTGTAATCTTGGAGTTAAGAATAAAAAAATATAATTATTTTAATTAAGAATTGTATTATTTCTTTTTTTACTACGAAGTACATTAAAAGTGATTTAACCAATTTTATAACATATTGCCATTTTTTTCTGTTTAAGAAGAAAACACTATTTTGATAGTAGATTATTTTTAAATCATCTATTTAAATAATATGTGTTGAAATATTTAAATGTTTACAGCTAAACTTATTTGGTTCTTAATTTTTTATTAATCAGAATTAAAAATATAATAATTTCAATTACTAATTAAGAGTAATAATTCGTTTTAGAATGTTATAATTCTTATTGATTTTAATAAGTTGCATTTGCTAGTAATAGAATTAATATGATTTATCTTTCATATCAATTTGTGGTAGAAATAATATCTAAATTAAATTAACACAAAAAATGAGAAATAATCCGGTTAAAGGCTGTTACACTTAAAATATAATATTCTGTCTACTTAATATGTTTGCAAACATACCTGATACGATAAGTAATGTTTTTTATATAAAAATGTTCAGTTTTGACATAAGAATCAGAAACCAGTAACAATATTTAATCATATTTTATTTATAAGGAAGTTGCTTATTTCTAGGAAGAATAAAAATGCCAGAGAAAAATGCACAGCATTGTCACACAAATACAAAAGTGATTTCTTCATTTGCCAGTAAACATAAAAGAACTTGTGCTGTGACAGCCAAAATGAAAGTGATGCTTTGTAAAAAGTATGTTGACACCAGAGACAAACTACAGATCTGGAAAAACTAAAGACTGTTTACTTCGATTAGTAGACAAAGTTACTAAGCGTAATAAATTTCATGAGACACTGAGACATAAAAATAAAGTTATTTTTGCATAAAGATATATTTAAACTTTATAGTTTGAAATGTCAGTAACCACATCAGTACTATAAACTAAGACTTATTTTAGTATTGTACAACATTTAAGTGGTAATGAGAGCCAGCGAAAAGCAAGCAGCCACTGTAAAGGGTGGAGATATCAAAATTTTTAAGTTCACTTGTAAATAAACGAAATTTTTTTCTTCATAGCTACAAAAAAAATTAAATAAAAAATGTTAAACAAAAAAATATTTGCTAGCTTATTTTTCAATACATTTATTTACATTTGTTCTTTATTTTTAATGAATTCAAATTCATTAAATCAAAATTTCTTCAAAGGGCGTGTGTCCCTCATTGACTCTGTGCCTTTATTTTTTTAGGGTTCGAAGGATAAGTTAACAACTCATTCAGACTGGTATGGAGTTTAGCAGAATTTTTCTTTACCTTGCAGGCAGCTACTATTAAAAGGAACTAGGTGTCTTGAAGGAGACAGGACGGTTTCAACTCTTTGCCCTGGATTGAACAAGTCTCTGAGATATGTATTAAATGTCCCCAAATTGTCTCGTTTTTAAATTATTATTAATAACTTCATATTAAAGGGAGATTTACAAGATTTTATTTTAAACTTAGCTTCGGAAAATTTACTTTCCCAACGTGTAAAAGATCATGGGCACGCTGATGTGATCATGTAGAAGAATCATCCTGAAGGTAAAATTGTAAAACTAATGAAAATTATGTTACTTGTTTTTACCTTCTTCTAAAAAATAATTTTTCTACTTCATTATACCTGAATTTTTTTTTATTTCAATTATTTCTGTATTCAGTTTTTGGTTTCATTCACTACCCGTTGTCTTCGCTTAGATATATAACGCCAGATTCCAACTTCCAGCCATAAAGATTGGATTTCATCACCTGTGTACTGTAATCACCAGGCATGTCATTTTACATCCCTCTCCACTCCCGTCCTATTCAGTCACCCCATGTGTGACGGGGAGTTGATGGTAATAATGAGAAAACTGTGTGAGGCAGAGTCGATGGAAATAACAAGCCTTATTTCCCAATCACTTTAAAGAGGTAACCACAATGTCCACTTGTTTCTTAATGTGCGTGCATAATCGTAAAATTGGTTTTTACCCCAAATGATAAAATACTCAAATAAGGACATTTATTTTCTGCAAATGATAAACATATTTTTAAACTAATTACATCAAACAATTTTAGTAGTACGTCAGTACTTTTTTTCTACTGAGAAAAAATAAGAATTAATTTCTCCTAACATATATGTTTAGAATTCTCTCAATTCCGGTGGAAAAATGTGGGAACAATTTCACAGTCGTTGGGAGGTCTAGCAAGGAGAAGATAAGTGAAGCCCCATCAGGTGATAATTGGTTTTACTGTATAGATAAGGCATGAGCCGTATGTGTGAGAAATTGTGATAATTACATTTCCCAAGACGGAAAAGACTTACAGTTAAATTTTCAAAAAAAGTATTAATGAAAGGGAAAAAAGTGCGGACAAAAACATTTAATTTTCGGCATTCCACTTGATTAGTTGAAAGTAATTTTATTTTTATCGAGCTTTAGGAAATGAAAATATTTTTGTGGTGGCAATTTTGAATTTAGAACGAAAAATCATAAAAAAATTTTCCTGTCTGTTTTTTAGTTCTTTTTTTTTTTACTAAAAAGGATTTCAAAGAAGGGAGTTTTGGTTTTTAAAGTATGGTTCGAATGAGTTTTTTTTTCCAATTTTGCAATGCGCCAAATTTATTAACATTTTTCTTTCGCTTTATGTTAAAAGTTATTTTCAGTTAAAGATTATTCTACTTGATGCGTTTACTCAAAAATGTACTGAGACTTAACAATCTGATATAACCTTATTGCATCAATGAAGTGAGATAACTATTTATTGTTAAATAATTCTTTTACTGACCTGTTAAATTTTGTGAATGTGATATTGTGCTTTGTTCGTAACAAAAGCAGAAAGTCTGGATATTTTATAATATTGAGTGCGTTAGTGAAAATGTGGAGCATTGAAGTTATCATAATTGTTTAGTTCAGTTGCTTAAGATAAGAATTAAATGAACGATCAAAGGATATGTAGTTCTAAGTTTCTTTGCTTTCCGTGATGTAATAGTTGCAGTAATGTTTTCGATCTTTTTAAAAAAAATTCCATCAAAAATATTAAATTTTGTTTCATACGGAATTAAAATAAAATTCCTTTGGATGAATTATTTATTTTTGAGATGATATAATATTCTAAGTAAAGATATCACTTAACTCTTCTCTAAACTTCCACACCACACCAGCAGGAAAAGTTTAATGACTGACATTTTCAGTATGGGTGGAAAAATGAAAATGACAAATAATTTTATAAAAGTCATTCCTAAATTTCGAAATCAATCTCTAATCTAAAAGCATATGGATTTGCGTATATAGATAAGTTAAATGGTTTTTATGAACAAATTTGTAAAAAACTCCAAGATTTTAATAGACAGATTACAAGTAATACAAACTTGAATTGAGAGCTGATGCTGTCATAAAACTGATAAGTAAGGGTAAATTACTGTTTTAGCTAGTTTATTTGGCTTCTGAGAGAATGAACCGCATATAGTGAATATAAGAGATGGCTTCAGCACTATTTTTCTCTCTGTCTGTAACAAAGAATGGTCGAAATGATGAGAAAAGTATAGAAAGATATATATTACCGGTTATAAATCGGATTTATTTTCAGCTATATTTCTGAGGTTATGTAAGCTTGTGAACTCCAACAAACCTTCACAACTAATCCAGATATACAGATCTCAAGGATGACTAATGATTGTAAATTTACAAATAAAATACTTTGGAAATGCTACCGTGTCAAAAACAACAATGCTTATCTAAAAGAGAGTGTAAATTTCCTATGTTCGAATCAGACCGAACAAAGCTTAAATAAAGCTTTTCAACTTTTCAGTATGCAACTGTAGTGAATCAGAACATATTAGGATGATGAGCATAACTTGAAATTTTTGACTCTATAGTTGCAAAAATCCAGGTGTTATAACAATTTTAACCATTTTAGTTGGGGGAATAATTAAAATATAAATAGAAAGAGAGCCGATCAGTTGAGAAAGATGAAATTTCGGGAATAATCTGGCACTGTGGTGGCTAATGTTAAAAAGTCACGAAATGAGTTGCGAAACTCTTTGTTCACACAGATTGCAGGTGAGAGGATTTAATTAAAATGACGGCAGATGGTCATGAAATTCAGTTAGAGCACCAGGACTACTTTTAAACTAGAAATTTTAGCATGTTCTATGGAATCAGCTTGCTTACCATAGCCCAAGTGTGAAAAAGAAAAAAGGGCTAAAAATAGCGGAAGAAAATTTTAGAGTCCGTAAATAGGATAAAAATACAAAAAAAATTTTGAAGATTAAAAAATCTGAACGGAACCGTGGTGTTTATGATAGTTAATAAAATTGTGCTGAATCTGGTTCTTCTTTTATAGAATTACAAAAGATAAAGCCATTTTAATTAGCGTTTAATTAGGGCGGAATGATTAAAACTCTTCCAAAATTAAAACATGCGGCTGTGAAAGATGAAGAGATGTGAAAACATGATGCAATAACAAGAAATATTATTTTTTTGTTTTTCAGGATTTTTTAAAAAAGTAATAATTTTCTCTAAAATTATGGATCCGAATCAGTGATTCTGAATCGGAATCAGTAATTCCGAATTCGCGAAATCAGAGTGAATCCAATTCCGATTCACGAATCCGATTCCGCGGATTCATCACGAATCCAATTCCGCGGATTCATCGCGAGTCCGATTCCGCGGATTTATCGCGAGTCCGATTCCGCGGATTCATCGCGAGTCCGATTCCGCGGATTCATCGCGAGTAAGATTCTTCGGATTCATCATGAGTCCGATTCTGCGGATTCGTTCCTTTTGGTCGGAATCGGATCCAGTCGTTCCTTTTGAGGATCCGGATCCGCGAATTCGTTCTGGAGTGAACGACTCATCACTACTTCAGACGTATGAATGCGCGGATGTTATGTGGCGTGGATGCGGATGAGTATGTTACTCACACACGATCACGTTTTTTAAAAATATTCGGTTTTGTAATGCAGATTTGATTTCTGTTAAACGATTTTTAGAACCT
Source organism: Araneus ventricosus (assembly GCA_013235015.1). Lineage (NCBI taxonomy): Eukaryota > Metazoa > Arthropoda > Arachnida > Araneae > Araneidae > Araneus > Araneus ventricosus. The sequence continues at coordinate 55,305 of BGPR01008107.1, read as the reverse complement.
TTAATAATGTAAATGTTTACATAGAGATTTAAATTGTCAGCTATACGAATTTATTAAATTCCGGTGTTGTGTGTGACAATTGGTGCGCACGTTGAATTTTCGAAAAAAAAGGATACTTTTGTATTAAAACAATAAAACTGTAAGTGGGATTAAAAATATGTTCAATATATTATATTTTTTATTATCTGATTAAGCTATTTAATTTAGTAGTGAACTTCCTTAAATAATTTAGTTTGGTTAGTAACAAGAGATTAAAAATATCTTTTTGTGTAAAATAAGTGGTTACTTAATTTTACACAAAAGGATATTCATACTGTAATATTCAGTTTGATGTTAGGAAAACAATGATTTCCAAACATAAGTAAAATTTTTGTTAATAAAAGGACTTTAATGATTTGAACAATTCTTTAATAAATGCAGTTTGGGATTTAATTATGCCAATTACAACTTAATTTCATCATTCTTTTTTTTAAATACTCTCTTGTCAAACAAGAAAGATGTTTGTAACTGAGTGCTGTTACTGAAAATAAATTCAATTTTTCAGGGATTTAACTGCATTTCCACATATTCTCAAGTTTGCAAAATATTCGATTTCTTATCTTAATTTTTCTCTCGCGAACAAATTATTAAAAAAGTTTTACTTTTTTTAATTGAGGGATTATCGAATGCATTTTTTATTTCAATTTTAGTTGAAACTCCTAAATATTTTATTTTTAACTGCATTTATGAAAGAGAATAATAGCTTTAGTAATTTTCTATTTGAAGCATAATAATATAAATTCTAACTCATTTTACAATATTCTTAATGGGACCTTAAAAAATTTTGCTGGTTTTTCATTTAGTGACTTGTTTCAAGTTTGATAAAAATCGAAAATGATTAATAAAAAATGTCCTGCTTTAACAATTCATATTGCAGAGAAATTATTTACAGTATAAACCACACACCTACCCTCTCCTTTTTTCAAACACATTCAATTACAGCATTCTAAAAGGGGTAAAAAAACAAAGGTTTATGAGATATATTATTACACTATCGAATGTACCCATAGGTTAATTCTATTTAGGAAAATATTAAATTAATAGCAACTATTTTCTGTCATTTCAGAATTTATACAAAATGGAGTTGATAGCTTTTGTTCTTCATCAGCAGAAGTAGAAGAAACATTGTGGGTATACTGATTTGTTTCCTTTTGCGGATATTCCAGCCATAGCAATTCCTAAAAAGAATTTAGTCATAGTAAAACCCAAAGCAGGAATGAGAAATGGAAAAACCTTTACTTTTTCCTGATTCCCATTACCCTTTCATTGCAGACAAAAAGATTTACACTGCAGAGATTTTTCTCCTGACACAAGATGATACATTGGAAAAAGGCTCTTGTATAATATTGATGCTGATAGTTGTTCAGACACGGAAAATCTTTTTTTCTATACAGTTTTTCTATGATAAGCTAATTAGATGAATTAAAGAACATACTACATTTAAGATGTTCAATTTCCAGTTAAATTTAATACATATAATCTCTATCAGAATGAAGTTGGATTTGTTTGGCAGATGAATTAATCATATTTAATTTTTCAACCAAGGTAATATTAGAATTATGTTTTAATATACTGCCATTCTCTTTACTTGTTATAAACTGTCATAATTAAACCCTTATGATAAGCAATAAATAACTTGCATATTAAAATGAAACAAAGCAAATGTTTGTTATTAAATGAGCGACTGTAAAGACAAGAGTTTCTTATTTTGTTCCTCAGCATTTTTAACAATATCTTCTCAATTAATGTTGCTTTGTTTTCTCTAACTTTAAAGGTTGACTTGCCTGCTTATAAATGTGATATCCACATTTCAGTACTTGAATTGCTTTTTAGGGTCTATTCAAGTGAGATGATCCATTTAAGTTTTTGGCATAGAGACTTTCTTTAAAAACTCTTTCAACTTTTATCTTACCAACAATTAATTTAAAGCTACATATTTTTGTCCTGCAATAGCTAATGAATTTCTGTTCTAAGAACTGTAATAATATCTTGTATAACATATTAACTGCTAAACTAAATGATGAGGATTTTATGAGAAAATTAACCAAATAACTAACTCAATGTTTAGTTTGATCTCTTAAAAACCTAAACTTTTATTTGCATCATCAAAGTTTAGATAACTCATGATAGAAGAGTTTCTTTCTAAAATTTATTATCGATGTCCAACAGTTGAAAATTTTACACTTGAATAATTGCTCAAATATAAATTCTTTTAAAATTTTTCTTGAGGTATGAATTTGACCTTAATTACAATAAATAAATAAAATTAGCTGTAGATATTCTGATTATAAACGAGAGAGATTTTTTAAAGGGTTTTTTCCTCTTTAAGACTTTTTCCTGTCTGCATTTTAATAATTATCATGAGCTTTCAGGCTTCTAATTCCAAGTTAGCTCTTTTCTTTTATTGTCAGAAATTAATAGCAGACAGACTTTTCTTTTATTATCAGAAGTAAATATTTTCAAAAAATCAATTATTCATGCAAATTTCAAAGCACCATGCATATATTCATTTGTGTCAGTTAACTGAAACATCAATAAAAGGAATTACATTTGTATCAGCCCGTAAAAAATGTTTAAATTTCCTCTTTAAGACTTTGTCCTGTGTGTATTTTAATAATTATCATGAGCTTTCAGGCTTCTAATTCCAAGTTAGCTCTTTTCTTTTATTGTTAGAAATAAATATCAGACAGAATTTTCTTTTATTTTCAGAAGTAAATATTTTTTTTTTTAAAATCAATTACTCATGCAAATATCAAAGCCTTATGCATATATTCATTTGTGTCAGTTAACTGATACATGAATAAAAGGAAATACATTTGTAACAGCCGATAAATACTGTTTAATCATTATTTTAACAAATTCACACAAAAAACTTCCATAAAATATTTAAAATAACTTTTTTGTTTGTACATGAAAGAAATCAATGATAAATAATTCAGAGAAAATTTTGTTCAATTCCTCATATCCTTTTCATATACATACATTTCTCACTTACAGGTAATTTAAATAATTTCAAATATTATTTTTGATTACTTACAATATTAGTTTACAAACGAAATTGACATTTCAATAAAACTTTAATAAGGATAAAGCCCATATATCTTCAGCCAGTGAGTGAAATTTTTTTTGAAAGAAATGAGTTTAAAAACATTAAAAGTTTCGAATGGTACTTTTGAATTTAATTGTTGACACATCTCTGGGAGACGTAATCTTTGTTTGTGGAGGAATTTTTATCTCTTTTTACAGAAATTGCAGATCCACTGCTGCTTTGATCATTTCTAAAAGTGGACACATTCCCGATAAATATGTTCTAACTATTATTTTGTTTGAATTAACTTTCGTCGTTCCTGGATAAAAAAAAATAAACAAACTGCTGGCCATCAAGGTTTTATGTACAATGGGACACCTAAAACTATAATTTTAGATTTTATTTCCTTTAAAACACAATCTGAATTTAAACATAGTATCCAAACTAATACAAGTGGCATCCAAACTAATACAAGTGGCCTATTAGGATAGCTTACCTATACAAATGAAGTTTAAAGTGTAAGAACTTCTGCCAAAAAAATTCCTTGGAAATTTAACTATATTTAAAATTTGTTGGAGCTTGTCTGGATATTTGAAAAGGTCACTAATTCAAGTAGCGTAAGTTATACAAGCCATTTTGCAACCCACATGTTGATTCTTCCATAAAATGAATATAAGGGCAGAAAAATTATTATTTATCCTAGAATATTTGTTTCAAGAAATCATTAGTCATCAACTATTAGTTTTAACCATTTACAAGAATGCCTAAAAATCAATTCTATAGTGTTTCAAAGTTAAACAGGTAATTAGTGACTAGTAGAAATCCATTTCGATTGTTGATAATTATTAAACTACAAAATCTTCATTTGAACTATATGCAAGGTTACATTTTATATAATATTTTTATTGATCTATTTACAAGAATTATTTTAGTAAACAATAAAAACAGAGGCCAAGAAAATCTTAAGTTGATTTCCATTCAGAATTTGTATCTCATAAGTATTCTACACAAATAATAACTACTGTGATGCTAATTTTGAATATAAATATATAGTTATGACCGTTTTCTTTTACGTTATGTAATTTTTATTAATAACTATGTATTTAACAAGGTAACTTGTACTATATGGGACAAAAAAAATCTTGCAAGAAATTATTTTCATTGCAATTGACATTCTTAATAAGATCAGTAAAAAGAAATTCTACAACACAAAAATGCTAAAAGAAATATAATAGTCATTTTTTTTTTTCAAATCAGACTAAACAAAACTTTTAAAGAAATTCTCATTTGAATGCACTGGCAACTAATTTTTTTTTTTAAATGTGCATTTTTTAAATTCCATTTAATAACAATTTTGGTCATGTATTAATTGAAAATTTTAACTTTTTTATAGATAATAAAACACAAAGTAATATAATTGCATTCTACTAGTCAGTTTATATCTCCTAGATTAATTACTATTACAGCAAAAATTAGCAGATTATACATAATATTTTGAAAAAACCAACACAGCAATTTTTTTACGTTTTGGGTTGGTTCCATTTCTATTTCTGCTTTAATAATCTTTAAAATTAAAAAAAAAATTAAAATTTCAACAACTCTATGTTTTTTGCAACAAATTGTTATTCATACTTATTACACGTATAAGAATTAAAAATGAATATCTGAATCCAGAAGTCAACAACTGGATCATTATGAAGCCAAAATAAAAATACATAAATCTAGGCCAAATTTTGGCCAAAAATCATTGAAGAAAAGTGATAAAAGCCAATTGTTTTAAAATATTTACAAACTATATAAATCTTTAAAATAGCTACAATTCTAATGAATTTGATGCTTCTGTGTTTAAATTAGTATAGGGCATCAAATAAGTCAAGTAACTAATGAAGGTTTTATGCTTTTTCTAAGGATAAGAATGTAAGAAGCATTTGTTGCATGTTCTGAACTTGTTTAAATTCAATGGCTCTGTTATACTGAAAATATCAAAGCCTATATGAAAAGAATGAAAAAATTGCAAATGATAAAAATAAAGCTTTGAAAGTATGAGGGGAAAAAAACCAATATCTCATTTTAAAAAGAGTAACTGAAAAAGGCAAACTTGCATCTCTAGCTTGTGCCTCCAATGTAATAAAAACAAGATATATTCTAATCAGTCAAATGCTTGTACAATCTCATCAAAACGGTTGACAAGAGAAGATTGGATTTCTTCCTTGTAGATCGATTAGTTTGAAAACACATTTGGTTATAATAAAATAACCAAGTTGTATTCATAGTTTTTTTATTAGTACGAAATAAAAGCTAGCATATAAAAAAAGTGTTTGGTAAAATATTTTTATTTCACCTTCGTATTTTGAATTAAAGTTTGAATATATTCAGACAAAATAAATAAAAATGCACTAACTTCTTTTCTTTTTTTGTACTATAATCAATCGAAATGAAAGGAGAAAATATTGTGGAAAAAGCATGTGTTTGTCAACGCATTCTCTTCAAACATTAGTTAAATATTTTAGATGTGATAGTTAATATGAAAACCGATATGTAAGGTGTATGCTCAGAAAGCAGTTATGATGATATGCTGCACAATTAAGGATAACTGGCAGAGATTTATGAACATGGTAGGTAACTATATTAAACGTGGAAATTCTGCCACTGCTAACCACAAATGTGTATTATTTATTATTTTATTATTATAGCAAATAGAATTTTCATTTCCTGACTAAGAAGGATATAACAAAAATAAATCTACAACACAAATAATTCACGATATAAATGTATTTTAAAAACTGAAGGTCAAGTAGAAATAGGTGATATATCGAAAGTTAAATTCACAGTAGTTAAAAACACACTATTTGATCTTTCCTAACATTTCTAAGCAATTATACTGAACTTTTATGACAATCTCAGAATAAGATATCAGTATATATTTATTTAAATTGTTTAAGAAATAAATATTTTGATTGCTTCAATATATACTTTTATACAATATAAACTTTTTTATTTAATTAAAAAATTATGAATAAGATATATATATTTCAGAAAGCAGATTCAGAATTAAATAAATTATAAAATTTATTCAATTGCAATATATACTTTTATTTAATTAAAAAAAATATCAATGAGATATATGTATTTCAGAAAGCGTATAAAAAAATTTATTTCGTGGACGAAAGCATACATTTAGCAGTCCTGCGCGACCTGTAAAAACATTCATAAAATTGGACTTGTAAAAAACAGGATAATTTCATTTCCAATAGGGAGGGAAAGTATGCGTAAGCGCCAAATCTTACAACCCCTTTTGTACGCATCTGCTGCCAGCGCTCTCTGGATAATCAATCATGTTTGTCGCTTCAGGGCACAGAAAATAGTGCGCAGCCTGAGGCAGTGCCTATATATAACGCTACCCACTGCAACAGTCCAAGCAAAGCTGTCCAACGAACTGTATTTTTAATTATTACTAAGTTCATATTGTTTCATAATTTTTTCATGTTTATTTGTTGCGATAAATTATTAAAAATTGGTATTTATATGTATAATTGTTGTTACCATAAGTTTCTTGTTAGTTAGAAATTCTCTCATTGTGAGCACATGGCGTTGTGATGCGAAATTTTTTACCCGTATTGCTTTTAAATTCCATGTTTGTTTTCCTAATGAATCATAATCATCCTACTCTTGACTTTTATGAGAGTATTAACAGTATTTCCGAGTTCTTAGTGTATAAACCAAATTTGAAGCTAATTTTAGTGTGGTGCTAATTTAATCTCTCATAAAGTGTTTACTGATTTTTAGTATTCTACGTTTTTTACAAAAAATATAAAATGTTATTAAAAAAACACTTTAGTGTTCAACCTCTAATCGGATTAACACAACTTGCTGAATGTTAGTAACTTATATGTATGTCCAGTTTTTTTGGGGTAAAAATTTATTACTAAGTGCATTTTCATATAAATGAGCTTCTCTCTTCAGTGCTGGAAAAATTGATTAGTTTAGTTAAAATGGGTTTACAGCAATTTGCTGTTATATATTATTGAAAAATTGTATGTCAGAATAATGTTCTGATTATGTCTATGCCTTCTTTATTTGAAATTATTTTTTTTACTTTTTTTTGTATTGTACTGGAAAAGTGGCAGTACAAAAAACTAGTAAATATTAAAAACTAGTAAAATTTGTAACACTGATATGCGCTTAATACATTGATATTTGGTATATTACCACTAGTACATATGCACAGAAAGGCCTTGATGTAATTTAAATACTTTTGCATATCTGGTATATTATGTAAATTTTGAATTTTTGCTTTCAAAGTACTGACTTTTTGTGTTTGAAAAAATGCATACATGTTATCTACATATTATGGTTCATATTATAATTACTCTAAATCTATAATTATGTATACTTGATTTAATATATCTTTTTAAGTAATCAGTGACAAAGTGGACCATTGTAGCCAAAGGCTACAATGGTTACATGTTGTGTGCAATGGCTACATGTTGTGTACAATGGCTACATGTTGTGTACAATGGTCCACAACATGATGTGTGATAAACCACCAGTAAATTTTTGTAAATATATTAATGTACATTTTTTTTAATAGCACAAAACATAGAATGCATCATATTTGTTTATTCATGGCTTCAGTTCATACATATAATGCAGGATTAATGAATATTAAACTTGTCAAATTACATACCAAAAGATTTATGTGTCGCTGAAAGTCTCCAGTTTTCTGTGAAAATGTTGGTTCTGGAAGACTCGTTACAAAATCTTAAAGATTTAGTAGAGATTCATCTATAATACAGGGGAGGGGGGGGAATGAACATGTTTTGGACTGTCTAACTTTTAAATGCATATTGGAAACAGAACTGGGGTACAGTGGACATGGTCCAGTGTGCCCCAGTTTTTGGTGGTACATTGTACATTATGTGGAAGTTTGACTACAAATAGATTTAAAAAAAGAAACTTTATATTTAATTATTTTAGCTACAGTAAATATAATATATATTATCTGGCCTTTTTATTATGTTATCCAAAACACAATTCTTGAATCAAGAAAAGAGGACATGCATGATAAAAATATTTACTTTAACCTGCCACAAAACACAAATCAAGAATAAAATAGCTAAATTGACAGTTGGGCACACGGTTTTAAATTTTTTTTTCTTCTAGCATTGTAGGCCTACCATAAATATGTAACATTCAAAAAGAGAATTAAATAATAGATGGTCTGTTGTGCCCCAGTCTTTATATTTTTTGAGATAGGTACTACAAGTTGTAATGCCTTTATTTTCCTTGTGTATAGGATTGAAATCCTATATGTCTAAAGTTTACTAGAAATAAAGCTTTCATAAGTCATTCTGGATTGATTCTTCAGGATAGGAAATTCATTTTTGATAGAAATTATATTAAATTCATAAATTAAATATGTGGCTTTTAAAAGACATCAAACTATTATTGAATGGAATAAATATGTATATTGTTATTGAGATGTTTTTGCCTTTAAAAATTAATTTCAAAATGATATCTCATTCCAACTCTCCTTTATACTTGAAAGATAGAAGAAATATTGTTGATTATTTACAATATTGTCAACATTTTTTGGAATTTCTGATATTCTCCCTCCCCTCTTAGTTTTCTTTGCTTTTAAGTAAAGCTTAAATGTTATTGTACATGTTAGCCTATAATGTTTAGATGCTTAATAGATGGACAAATTGTTCATCTATTAAGTAATATGTTCTTAAACTTCCTGAAGAAGTGATTTCTTTAACTGCTTTTGTTCTAGGCATAGGAAATAAAATATAAGAGCTGCAATATGAGTACTATGGTTGCTAAATTCTGAGAGATTTTATTTGAAAAGAAATTATAGTGTAAGTAAATTTTTTTCAGATATTTCCATTTATTTTCAAATTTCTGTTGAAACTTGGTTTTACATTCTGTTATGTAGGTACCTATGCATTTCCATTCATTACTTTTTTCTCATCAGACTAGTAGTTAACATACGTGAAATTGAGGCCAATAATTGTTTCTCAGAATTAGTTTGACACTATGGCATATTAAATTATTTACTATACATTCTTTTTATATATCCAGCAGGGTTGCGGTGATTTAAATCAGTTGATTAAAATCACTGATTTAAATCGCGATTTAAATCAACTGATTTTTTTTTAAAAAATCACTGATTTAAATCACTTTATTTTAAAGATATTTAAAATAAATAAAAAAATAATTAGTAAATCTGCTTTAATGAAATAAAATTGTTCATGTACCTTTAAATAGTGATTTTAAAATATTTTTAAATGTATATTTGAAGAAAGAATATGTAGAATATTAAAAAAATATTTTATTGAATTGATATAACTAGAGTACTTCCATATCTTTATTTTTGAGAACACAAGGCAAATTAGATTTTAAATAGATCTCTAATGAGCAACACAATAAAATGCAAAGTATGAGATGCTCCTTTTTTATAAAATAAAATAAATATTGTGAAAGGATCATGTTCACAAAGAAAGAATATAGTAAAATGCAGCGAGTTTCATTTTAATATTGGAGAGAACTAAATAGTGTTGGGGACAACAAAGTTTTTATATTGCAATATTGTTCAAATGCAAGATAATTAAGTAATAGGGTAGATGCTCCACTTTTGGACACTGCACCAGTTTCGGCCACATTGAATCTGTTTTTCCAATAATTATTAGCTAATTAATAATTAACTAATAATTTTAAATTAACTAATGAGAAGCATTTCAATACTTTAAACAATATATTACTATTTTCACTATGATTGGTTCATTTTTCTCAAACATGCGACTTGTAAAAAAATTAAATGTGTGATCATGTATTATATACACACAACTGTTAAGGTTTTTGTTAAGTAACAAGTATTTGCAGTTTTTCATCATCAAGCTCTCAGAATTAAATGATTAATCTAAAACTGATCATACTTAGGGTTTATGAGGTAAGCTTTCTTTTTATTCTGCTTTCATATCAAAATTAATTATTTTTAAGATTAAATGGGTGGTGGCCAAAACTGGTACTTTAAATTTATTATATGTGCCAGTTTTGGCCACATAACTTCATTATTGCGTTTTTAGCCATTACGTAAATTTAGGAATATCTGGATGAAATAAAATAAACTAATTTAGTTTTGTTTCTAAATTAAAAGCAACTAACTTAATTTTATTTCTAAAATAAAAGCAACCGATTTAGTTTTGTTTCTAAAATAAAAGTAACTGATTTGGTTTTGTTTTCATTTTACATAATAATGGTTCCAATTAAAAATAAGAAGGCAGTTAGCATTTCCATAAATAGTTTTGCTACTCACCATCTAAAGTTGGTAATGCAGTTAAGGCCATTCAAAATGAATGTCTAAAACATCTCCATGTTGAATATTTACCTCACATTTATGTTAGAAAATTTCAACTTGAGGAACCTGACTCGAGTGATAAGGAATATTCTTTTATATGCATGGATTGCTCTAATTTTTAAAAAATGATTCTAATGAATTTGATTAATGTTGCAATTAAAAATTGTAAAAATACATATTTATGGATATTGTTAGTGAGTATAATAATGCACATTCTTGATTTGTAAGATTTAAAAAAAATCTATGCTTTTGCAATGTAAGTTTATTACTCTCCCCATTTTTTGTTTCATATTTTATAAAAAAAAAAAATTACGCGTGTATATGCAGTTTGTATTTTATCAACCAAATTAGATTATTGTTTGTATCTTATCAACTAAATTAAATTATTGTTTGTATTTTATCAACCAAATTAAATTATTGTTTCTGCATTCCCGTTTCCTTTTTTAAAACTGAAATCGCCTTAGGTAAATTTTATTACATATCTTTATAAATTCATCAAAAAAATCGCATTTAAAGTAACAGAAAATAATGTACTGAAATACATATTGCATAAAAATTCATTAAAATGTCTGTTAAAATATAATATTAGTGTGGCCAAAACTGATGCAAGGTGGCTAAAACTGGTGCAAATTGGGTTAATTTATTTAAGAATTCATATCTCAAAATCTAAAATATTCTACAGAAAAATTTTATAACTAGCAGAAAGCCAATAAAATGTGCTAAAGAATAGTATAAATATTATTTAATATGCTTTAAACAGTCATCCACTGTGAAGTTTCCATTTCAAATTTTCTCTTAATGTAGCCAAAACTGGAGCTTCTACCCTACATATAAATGCTTCAAACGAAATACAAACATTTACACAGTGTAATTTAAACTATGATCTATACTTATAAAAGGGAATGTTTTTGTGTGTGTGCGCGCACACAAATATTTTTTAAATAGTTGTTACATGTTTGAATTAAATTTTTTAAATTTGTTTTTTTTTTAAAAAGAAAGTACAGCTTAATGACTGGTATGTTGTTATATATATGTATATAATTCTATGACTGCAGGGCTCATTGTCTAATATACAAATGTTAAATATATGTGTATATATATATAGTTTTAAAAAAATCATTGAAATAAAAAAAATCTTGATTTAAATAAAAAAAATCCGATTTAAATCAAATAAATCGATTTTTTTGAAAAAAATAAAAAAAATCGACAACCCTGATATCCAGTGATTATATATTTTCCACTTTAAAAAGCTACTAGTGAAAATAACAGTCGCCCCAAAAATTGAGGTATATTAAATTTTAAAAATGTTTATGATTTTAACAATTATCAAGTTGGATTCAAGGCACACTTTTATGAAATTTTTATTGGTCTTACTAATTTAATAGGAATGGCAATTATTGTATGCAGTTCCATTTTAAATCGACAACTTTTTTTCTTTCTGTGAAAAACTGCCTAAAATAAATGTAATGCAATGATTTTCAACTTTATCTAGAATTTTAAGATAAGATATTTCCATTAGTTTTAATGAGTTCAAATATAGTTTTCCATTTTTCAGTGATTCCAGCATTAATGGCTACCTTCCCACCCCTAATGTTGCCATATTTCCCAATAAAGGACAATAATATGTAGTTGGCTTGGCATCTAGCAATATGACCATCACTCTCAAGAATGATAAATTTAATTTATGACTACATTCCAGAATCATCTAGACTTTAAAAGGTAGTCTCTTTTCATTCAAACTTTTTTTCAAATTACAAATACTTGACTCAATTCTTTTTATGAAAAAAGATGATTTTTTCCCTCTTTGTATCTTTTAATTATGACCTTCTTACAAGGATCTAAAAGTACTTGGCATAAGTTTTAGAAAGACATTTGGGGGATCACCCTTAACCTCATCCATAGATTTAAAAAAAAAAAAAAAATGGAGTGAGGTTCTCTTTTTATCCCCCTCCTTGTGCCATCTTTCCAAAAATTTTGTACGATTCCTTTTAATCCAGTCCATTTTAGCTTCTTTTTTTTTTATCGGTTTCTTCCTTTCTTCAGATAGCTTAATGTCCAGCTTTATTTCATCATTTGTTGTTACTTATGATAGTGCATTTTTTAATAAAATTGATAGCAAATAAGCATAAACTCTGTTATTGAAAGCGGTTGATCTGATATGTCTTCTGTTAACTTTTAATACAATTTTTATTTTAATAATTAATGTATTTTTAATGTAATTAATAATTGTTTTGTAACTTAAATTAAAATGGAAATAAATAGAAGTTTTGTGTTGCTCTATTTTTGAACCATATGAAATATCATCAAATAAATGTGTGATCTAACTTTCTTTTTTTACTTTCAGTGAAATTGGGGAGATGCGTATAAGCTATTTATTGGGACAAAAATAAGAAAATGCAAATATTATTGTTTCCTTTTAACCTTTCAAATTTTAATTCTTTCACTTCAAAATTTATCTATGAACAGATGTTAGATCTGTGTTTTCAATTAGAAGGCACTCTTATGTGAAATAATGAAATTAAAAAGTTTACAATTTATTATAATATTTAATTAGAATTATTGTACATAATTTGTAACCGAGGCTCGAAAGTGTTGAATGAGAACTTAGTGTACCTTCTGTTTCAGTAGTTATTGATTATAAAGCTAATTTTTCCATAAATCCAATTAAATACAAGATCATTTGTGCAAAATTTGCAAAAGTAATTCATTTTTCTTTGTCTTGTTCTGCTAAGAATAGTATGTTAAACCTTATTGCTTTATTTTTGTCAGGATATGTAAATTCTTCCTTAGGGAAGTTGTGCTTACTTTTCAAGGATTTTTCATGAAACCACAAAGAATATATATATATATATATGTATGTATATTTTTACTAAACACATTCGTGTAACATGACATAAAATAAAGTAATAAATATAAGAAACAGGGATGAAAACAGCAAACATACAAAAAAGAGGAAAATTCACGAGAGTAGCTACATTTTTATGTGAGTAGCTACATACATTAAGGAAGAGATAAGTAAACACTTATTAATGAATGATTTATTCAACACAAAAAAAGTATGAAACAAATATGGTAATTTTTTCAATTACAAATACTTATTTTTAACATTTTAAAATCAATATTTTGTACTACTTTTCTTAAAATAGATACAATTAATAAATGTTTTCTAATATCAATATTTTTTATAAAATACATATAATAAATCTAAAATATATAAATCGGATTTTGCTTTATAAAAGCAAAAAGGCAGAAAAGAGTCCTGCATAAATATCAGTTTTATGAATAATTAGAAATTAACTATGCCTTAAACCTCTTAACTGCCATGAATGAGTTCATTCGAATAGTTCTTTTTATACAAGCTTATTTTTTCATGTCATGTTTTCAAACATAAATTTAATAGTTTTGCAGTGACTGCTCTGTTTTGTTTTACGGTGCTTTCATGGGTGATAATATCAGTTCTTATTGTAGACATAATTAAAAATATTAATGACACAAATCACAATTTTATAACTCTTTCGTGTAGACACACCTTAGCGCATTCGAACTTCGCGTTCCAGTATGCTATGCCGAACACTGGGAAACGAAATGATGTGATGAATACTATGTAGAAAAAATATCGTCTAAAACTTGAAAGAAAAACCCAAGGGGAGAAATTTCTTAAAATAACAAAATAACCCTCTAATCCGAGGTTAATAGAAAAGACTATAAAAACTTTGAAACCTTGCCTCCAATCCACATGATCAGTCACAATGAGACACACACCCTGTGTTGGGACATCATTTTCTTCCAGTTCACTCCTTTTCCTGTCCCCCCCTGGGGAATTTGGTTTTTCATCCTTGGAAGTGAATAATAAAAAATTAAAAAAGCAGAATATAAAAATTTAAAAGAAAAAATGACGGGAGGTAGTCTTTTTCAAACAGCCGCTGAAGTGAAAGGCATAAAACTACTTTACTCGTGTGGCTCTTTTCAGATTTTCAATTGTTTTTGTAACTTCTGTTGTTACCGTTTATCTCTAAAATAAAGACATTAGTTGTGTTTTTAACATATGTAGTTACCGAGACATAGAGGATCGCGTCGCCAATTCATGCATATTTTTGCCCAACTTTGCGACTCAGTAGTTGCTGAACTACAATTCCGATTTTCAATTTTTTTTTTTGTAACGTCTGTTGTTACCCTTTATCTCTAAAATAAGACATTAGTTGTGTTTTTAACATATGTAGTTACCCAGATATAGAGGATCTCCTATATAACGTTTTTGTGGTGTTTTGGCATGTGAATCAAATTCCTTCCTGAGACCCCAATGGGAGGAACGTAGTCCTACATTAAAAAAGCAGAGTCAAAGAAATATACAAAAAAGCGGAAAATCGTGGATCCACAGAGGATTTTCACCCCTGTATTAAAAAAAAACTATAATATTCATTCTTTTACCCCAAACTGCATTTCATTTCACCTTTTCATATTTTTGTTATTAATGCTTAGAATAATATAGATCTTTCTCAGATATACTGTACTTTACAACAAAAACCATTATTTTTCTTTAATCAATAACTCTTTAGTGAATTTAAAATTTTTGCTCTCAATTTACAGTCATGATACCACATGACGAATTTCGCCTTATGTGCATACTTAAATAGTGTGGCTGTCCTTCATAAGATTGTGCTTCGAGCCAAAGGAGGCATCTCGTACAGCAAGTCCATCTTCACCAGGTGATATGACATGACACATTAAGAGTGGGCCCATTAACCTATCTCCCCAAGTAATTTGCAACCACAAATTGTGAGAACACAGTTCTTTATATGCTGACTTCTTATCCTTGAGGTGACATTGTAGTGGTCCAGATTCAGAATATGGAAGCAAATTTTTTTAAAAAATTAGCCAAATTTAGGATAAAAAATTGCATAATGTTTCAATATTGAGTTTGCATTGTGCAGATAAACATCAGCAGAAAAAGAAATAAATAATGAGTTAAACTTTAGCTTAGAATAGTAGTTCATAGCAACATTCTGTCAACAGTTATGAAGAACAGATAATCATGATCAGTATATGGTAGAGGAAACATAAATGAATATAAATAATTTTTAAACTTCCATAATCTGGTTACATTATCATTTTGAGATTCAAAATAAAAAGTTTCTTTTAACCTTAATTTCTTAAAGAATTGATAGGAAAAATTCCCACTCGCAGATTGAGAAAAAAATAATTAAAAATTGAGACAACAGCTTGGCTATGGCAGCTAAACTAATTTCCCCCCTAAAATTTAAAGCAAACTATTCTTCAAAACTAATATTCTAAAAAAAATCAAAGAATTTTATAATTGTTTATTTGGGGTAAGTCACATTATATTTTTCTGCTCAAAAGTTTTTTGTTGTGATAGCTTATTTTTATTATTAGTATTCAAGTTTCTATGGTAAACTGTTTTTCTAAACTAAGGCTTTAAAAAAAGTCAAAAGATTTTAAAAACTGCTAAATTATAATCTACACTATGTTTTTACTGCCAAATGCTGTTTTTTTTATAAAAAATTTATTGAAAAAAATTTCATTTTTTTTGTTCAATTGTTCTTTCTTGTAACATTAGCATGGTTTTACCTATACATAAACAAATGTTCATGATTATTCAGAATACTTCAAATATCAACTTTTTTAAAGCCAATGAATGAGTATGTAAAACATAGTGCATTTAAAATTGTTAAAATTCATGCAATACATTTCTATTATCAAAAACCTATACTCACATTAAATGTATATTAAACAGAAATCTGATGCAAACCTACTCTTCCTAATTAACACACAATGCTTCTTCAAAATTATAATTTACGAGTTAGTTATGTTGTAACCATATTAATTTGAGTCATAATATTCAGTGAAGGAAAAAAATAAACCAAAGTATTTAATTTAATCTACAAACAGTAACTAAGAGCTATAAAATGTTCAGGAATTAAACAATCAAAATACAATGGAACTTGGCTAATTCAGAGTTGACAGGATTCCAATAAAAATTCAATTCATCCAAAAATTCCAATTATAAAAAAAACGAGTCTAAAAATAAATGCAAGAGAAAACTATAACGTTTGAGCTCAAAATAGAAGTAAGGATTCATTTTTAATAGTTAACAGTTTTAATAAATAATATGTAATAAATACATACGTAATAAGCGACTTTAATAAATAAAGTAATATAATTTCACAAAAAATTAATACTTTTAAAAATAGCAATTATAATGAATCAGTCAGTATTGGTAAAAAAATACAGTACTTACTTATTATTTTCAATATAACGGTAGTACGGGCAAATTTCAAAATAAGCGGTACAATTCTTATTTAACATGTTAATTTGTAAAAAAATAGTGAGAAATTTCACTAGCACATGAAATAAAACAGACACAGAGGAGACAAGATACAGGCATATTTCCCCAACAAAAACCATTCAAAAACAATTTTTTTTTAAAAAGTAAAATTTTTAGATTTAACTTTGAATAAAATGAAACAAAATTATATAAAATATTTTAATATTATGCTAATTGAAAACTCAAGGAATAGAAGAAAATTTTTAAATTACTGACGAATTTGCAATAAAAATAAACTGGCCAAGTTCCATTGTAATAGAACGGATAAGGCAATCAAGACTTTAATACCTTTTGTAGCTCTGAAGGCAAGAATTGCATCAACATTTAAAACCAATTCACCATCTTCTGAAATAGAAAAATAAATATTTTAAAAACTGAGAAATTTGGATCTTATATATTCTATATATTATTTCCTTCAATATATTATGTTACTGTGAATGTGATCAATCGGTATTATTAATAATAAGCGATAATGATAATGACCAGTTATTATTAATAAAAGCATTCACCGCAGTTAGTATAAATAATAACCGATTGATCACATTGACTGTAGCATATACATAACAGTACTTTTCTCAAAGGTCAACAGCAGTCAAAATGCTAATTAAATACATCTAGTATAACAATAATACAAAGCAAACTATACGACTTGATATAACATCATTTCTACTAATAATAAAAAAAAATGTGTGTGAGTTGGCGCTCTACAGGGCAGACTCCTGGACCTAGAGCTACGAAATTTGCACCAATATACTTTGAAGGGTGGGAATGTGCACCTCAGATCCCTTTTTTGAAATATTAATTCAAATTTTAATTAATTAAAAATTAAACAAAATTTTCAAATTTTTTCCTTAATAACTTCCAAAAATATTACAGCACAAAAACTATTTTCACGTCATCTGAAAGTACAAAATATTACCTTTTCATTGATATCAATTAAGTTGCCGTGCTATATTTTCCCTAATTTTAATAAATTTTTAAAAATATTTTTTTGGCATAATTTATAACAATACTTTTCTTTGTTGCAAAGCAATTCAAACCATTTTCATTGTTTAAACAATTATTTATTGCATGTTTCTTTTTCAATGTTGAAAACAGAGGTAATATCCTAATACATTTTGCTTCCATATTTTAAAAATAATTAATAATTAACACATATTAAAAAATCAATTTTTGTGGAATCTGCAAACCAAACTCTCTTTGATATTACGTATATTAAGAAATTATGCCCAGTAAACTGAATGATTAAGGTTGTTATGTTTTCATTCTTTTTTCAGCATGTTTTAATCCAGCTAACATGCCGCTGGCCATAAAATGTGCTGCACCAATTTAATGTTGAAATCAAATGCATATTTTGAAAGAGGAATAAGAAAGTGAAGATGATGCTGACAACTTGCAATTAGATGTTACATGGCATGGTCAGTTATTTGACTCCATTAGGGACATTTATGTAGACAATGAGCAGAACACATGCAAGGTCACTAAAAGAACATAGATTAAATATCTACCACAATCTAAAGTTTAAAATTACATTGTTAAGGGAACCATGAATAGGAATAAATTTACCTTGGAATATTTGTAGTAGTTATTTATAATTGCTTTTTATGTTGAATTTAATTATAAAGTATTAAAATATTTATTATTTTATTATATGTATTTCTTTTGTTACTCGTAACAAAGTTTAATAAGACTTGCCTACTAATGAGATGAGCATAATTTTGCATTAAGTCTACACAGTACCCTAAAAATGACAAAAACATTGAATTTTTTCTTCTTTTTGCATTTTTCGATGACCCAGACGGTTGGAAAACTTGACTCCAAATTTTAGATCTGATATCCAAATAGTTTTAAAGTTATTTGAAGTTTTCTAAATGTTGTCAGTCTCAAAATTTGATGTTGAGGGGAGGGTCATTCTATTGTGACTAACGTAACTTTGGAAAGATTTTAACAAGCTACTAGCTGCATGGCCCGGCATTGCACGGGCAATCTTGAATAATGGGATATTCCCGGGCGGAGAGAAGTGAGATCACGTGAGGCCTTGGGATCCATATTTTCATATGCCCGGCTCCATTTTTTTTCAACAAATATTGTCACTTTCCCCAATGAATGTAAATATTCTTTCAAATCTAGTCTTTTTATTACTAATTTTCATATGCCCGCCTCCGTTTTTTTTTTTTTTACACATATTGTCACAAACGTAAACGTTACATTTCCCCCAAAACGTAAAAAATCCTTTGAGTCCTATATTGTTTAATTAAAATTTTTAAATCCAACCTTTTAATTACCTTATAGTTAATAACCCAGCATTTCTCGGAATCTACATTTTTTCATATGCCCGCCTCTGTTTTTTTCCCTACAAATATTGTCACTAAGCTTCCCCAACAAATGTAAATCTGTTTTGAATCCTCTCTTGTTGGATTAAAACTTTCAGTTCTAGCCTTTTTACTACCTTAAAGCAGTTTGATTTGAATGAAAACGCGAGAATTCTTATGCTTATAAATTAAAACAGATTAGCATGATATTTGTTTTGCAAAAGAAAAAATAAAACGAATAATAATGAAAAAAAAAAACGGATAAAAATGAATAAATATTTTCCCCCAACAAACGTAAATGTTGCGAAACACCGTACGACAAAAAAAAGAAAGAAAAATGCAGGAAAACGATTTTTTTCAATTGTTAATAAATCCAAACACAGAAGATCGCTCAAAAGGAAATACCAACTTCCGTTAAATAAATAAATAAAAAATGCAACACCGGATGCGAAAACTAATAATACGAAAAAAAAAAAGAATCCGCCGTGAATGAATTCACCATTCTGCCAATAGATGGCAGCACGTCAATTCATTCATTTTGACGTTTTTAATTAATATCTTTTTAACTAATTGTAATTTCGGAATTTAAATGGCCGAAACGGATTCCTCGGATTATTCCCCATCTTTTGGTACTTTCCACGTGCTTCTCCGTTCAGCGGTTCGTGAGAAGATAGCCGGACATACATACATACGTTTGTTTACCTTCGAATTTTAATAGGATAGATAATATGACAAAATACTCTTAAATAATCTCTGATAAAACCTTTTATCCTTATATTTTATGTAATACTAGTCAGTATAACATCCATGCAGAAATTATTTTAAAAGAATAATTTAACCAAATTAAATTTTTACTTTATAACTAACGTAACAATTTAGTTACCACATAAAAGATAGCTTGGCTTTAGCACTAGATTTTTCTGAATTTGATAATAAAAAAAATCTATCATTAATTATAGTAATACATAGGAATGTTAACAGGGTGGCCACCCGACCGGGAAACGTGGAAAACCGGGAATAGTCGGGGAATTTCGGGAGACCGGGAAAAAACAGGGAAATTTATTCTAAATCTGGATTTTTTTTATTTTGATAATTCTTATTGTAGGCGACAATTCGCTGATCTTTTTTTCATAAATAGTATGAAACACCATTGGCAACCAATGAAAATCAGTCATTTACTGACAGTCAAAAACGAATGCCATTCTTGTTCATGTACACATCTCGCCAGAGGGCGAGGTGCTTACATTTAAATTTCCGAGGGACCGAAATTTCGGCTATTAGTCCCAGTCAACGAAGGGTTTGAAAAAAACATTAAATCATATAGTTTTGAAAATTGGTACACATGTTCGTTAGGGGCTTCTGATAAACATACTAAAAGTCTCCGGTCCTGGGGATAAGCTCACGGCGCCACCTTGGATTTCATCCAACTTTTTTAGTTTTTCCACAATATCTCGAAAACTATTGAGTTTTCAAATTACAATTGATTTAACAAATTGAAGAGCGTAAAATTCCCTACAAATACATGTTTATATTTTTCTTCCAGCTTTAATTGTTTTCCAGATAATGGGTTTTAAAGGTTGCCGCCATCTTGGATTTCATTCCCCCTTTTTTAGTTTTTCTGAATAAATCGAAAGTATTCAATTTTCTAATTTTAATTGATTCAACAAATTAAAAAGCATGAAATTCCTTTCAAATATATACTTTTATTTTTCTGCCAGCTTTAATAGTTTTGCAGATAATGGGTCTCAAAAGTTGTCGCCATCTTGGATTTCATCCCCCTTTTTTAGTTTCTCTTGAATATCTCGAAATCTATTCAATTTTTAAATAACATGTAGTCAGCAAATTAAAGAGCGTAAAATTCCCTACAAACGCATGCTTTTATTTTCGTTTTAGCTTTAATAGTTTCCGAGATAATGGATTTCAAAATTTGCAACCATCTTGGATTTTATCCCCCCTTTTTAGTTTTTCTTAAATATCACTGAAACTATTTAAGATAGAAAATAAATAAAAGCATGCATTGGTTGGGAATTTTACGATCATGAATTTGTTGTATTTAATGTAATTTGAAAATCAAATAGTTTTCGAGATATTAAAAAAAAACAGAAAAAAGGAGGATAAAATTCAAGATGACGGCAAATTTTTAAATCCATTATCTCGGAAACTATTAAAGCTAAGACAAAAATAAAAGAAGGGTTTGTAGGGAATTTTACACTCTTTAATTTGCTGATTACATGTAATTTAAAAATGGAATAGATTTCGAGATATTCAAGAGAAACTAAAAAAGGGAGATGAAATCAAAGATGGCGGCAACTTTTGAGACCCATTATCTGGGAAACTATTAAAGCTGGAAGAAAAAATAAAAGTATATGTTTGTAGGGAATTTTATGCTCTTTGATTTAATTAATCAATTGTAATTTGAAAACTGAATATTTTTCAAGATATTCAGGAAAAACTAAAAAAAGAGGGATGAAATTCAAGATGGCGCCGCGAACTCACCCTCCAGGGACGGGGACTTTTAGTATGTTCATAATAAGCCCCTCACGAACAAGTGTACGAATTTTCAAAACTATACGAGTTAATTTTTTTTCACCCCCATTTTGGACTATATGAACAGAATTCCTTTTAGTAGTTAAATTAGATGATACTTCTTGAGATGAAAATCTATAGTATAATCACACTCAGATGTGGAAGAAGAACCGGGATGTGGCTATATGTCCAAGAGATTCAGATAGCTTACGAGATCGTAAATTTCTCTTTGCCTACAAGTCAGCATCCACACTACTGCCTGCTTTTATGATGATTTAATACAAATAGAAATTATACCAGAATTAGTTTGTTTTTCCATTTCTGGATATCTTTTCATTGAATTATGAAGTATTTAAAATTAGTGCTAATATTTTCTTTCAGCATTTTTTTTGTTTATTTTAGGTATTTTTTTTTTCTGAGTGTTGGAAAACATTATAATTACTGATCATTTTGATAAATTATGGGATCTTCAAAGTATGGGACAGCCGTTACCCATACATATAAAAGAACAATTTTTTGTAGTATTATGTATGCATGTTCGTTTTTTTTTTTTTTTTTTCCCCGTTCTTTACGCACGCCCAGATCTTTGACATATGAGATTAAATTCAGCAAAGTAATGGATTAGCACAAGAAGGCAGCTGACGCCACAGTAATTTTTAAAAAAAAATTCAAATTAGATTTTTATTTATTTAATTTTAAATGGTAAATTCAGGTTTTTTCCCCCATTTTCGGGAATTTTATTTTTTCTCTCTTTTTTGTCTTTGATGTTTTATTTTATTTATTTCTCTTTATATATCGCCATTTTGAGCCGTATTGAAGGAAGTTGGTTGGAATAGAAAGTTGCTTTTTTTCTTTTGCAAACTATTCGATTCCAATCGTATGACAGAATATTATGTTTCTGTGTTTTATTTTATAAACATCAGTAAAAAATCGTTTTCTTATATTTTTTTCTCTGCCTTTTTATGTTTTATTTTACAACGTATATTTTTAATGAGATTTTGATCGTCCTAAAGATTTTTAAGTTTATATTTTTAATCAGAAAAACCTGGACAATTCGGTACAGTGGAATTGTTCATTGTAAAGATGTATTAGTTATTTTATGGTTTATTGTTTAAAAGTTTTAAATAAATGTTCTTTTTCAAACATTTTGCTTTTTTATTCAAACCATACTGACTTGAATGAATACTTATTATGGCCAATGTGCAGGTGATTTTTTTGTATGGTTGATGGGCTACCTCCGAAAAAAGTCAGGGAAATTTTTTATAAAACCTGGAAATGTCAGGGAAACCGAAACAGCAAAAATGATGGCCACCCTGGTTAAGTTTATAGTAAAAACAATTTTGGATTGATTAATAATCAACAATAATTATTTATTGATATTTTTATTCAATGGTGTGACTAACGTAACAGTTGGATCATCATTAATAAAGTGTTTAAAAATGAAGAGTTGATACAAAGCAATTTTAATACAAATGGAGTCCTTTCTTAAATTTTTTTGTAGAGGGTAATAATATCTCTTCTAGTTTCATATTTGATGGAAAATGGCAGGTTTCCACTTAGTTCAATAGGTCCTGACAAAATGAATTTTTTCTGGACCATTTGCACAACATCAGCACTTGGTCACTCGAAGCCTAAGTCAGTTTCTTGCAAAAATTTTATTTTGCACATTTCTGAATTTGCATCGTATTCTGTTACTCTTTCTATATACCAGTTGTCATCATAATACAGGGTTCCCACTGTCCTTGAAAGTCCTTGAGAATCCTTGAAAATTTTTTGATGAAATTAGGTCCTTGAAAGTCATTGAAAAAAGGATGAGGTCCTTGAAAGTCCTTGAATTTTTAAGCGACCGCCGATAATCTCCGCCCCCATTTTCTCTTCAACGTGAAATATGAAGGCCACCGAAAATACTCCGGGAATGCACTCGTGTTTCTCCTCTCCGCTTATCACCCTCTGCAGAGTAAAATAGTTCTCTGAGCACCCTGCCCCCCCCCTCAAAAAAAAAAATCGCAATGAGGGCTGACAATCTTTAGGGGTTTTATTTGAAAGCAATTGGTTCGGGGTTGAAATGCTAATGGCCAGTTTTGAGGATTACAGCGAACTTTCCCTAACGGTTCTAGGAAATATCCCTTTCCCCCAAGGTGGAAATTTTTGCAGAGTGGGACGTTCTCGAACCGTAAGTTGGTTGCACATTACCCTTCGGACCTTTCAGTATGGAGAGTTAATTTCGCTGCTTAGACTTGAAACTTATATCTAGGTGGGGGTTAAATATGAGTGACTTATTTTTATCTATTTCAACTGTTTAAAATTTTAATCAATCATGTATTGATAGCCACTTTTGATTATTGTCTCTTTAGAAGTTCAAAAATAAAATTAATTTTGATTTTAAAATTTAGTTTTTATTCTGTTTGAATCATTGTTACATTGTGATTGAATTACTAAAATGGCAAGGCTTGATCTTAAAAGCTATATAATATAAGGATTTATAAAAGATATGTTCCAAAAAGCATAAAATAGTTATTAATTGTGAATTTCTTTAGTGTTCAATTGAGATTGACTTCTGGATATTCAAGATAAATTAGATACGATTTTTGATTTTATCTCAATATATTTCAAGTTTTCAGTTAAGATTCTATTGTTATTCATTATTGCTTCTACACTGTCTCTTGTCCAATTGACATCAAATATAAAAAAAATCATGGTCGGTTTAAAAAAAAAAATTTTATAACTTATTTTTATTATTATTTTTTTTATATATATTTTAATTTGTAGTTTGATTCCTGTAAAATCAGAACAACTGAAATATCAAGTGTATTGACACGTTTTACAATTTTTCAAGTGAAAAATTCAGTTATGTACAATTTCTACAATATGTAATTTTATGGTCCTTGAATTTTCCGTAAAAGGTCCTTGAATTTTCCGTAAAAGGTCCTTGAATTTTCTTAAAAAGTCCTTGAAAGTCCTTGAATTTTTTTTTCAATGAGAGTGGGAACCCTGTAATAGACATTGAAATATTCCTCTAACTCTAAAGTTACACTACTTTTTGAGAAACCATTGACTTTTGATTCCAGGATACTGACTTTAGTTTTGAAAGGAATATCATCTCCAGTGTTTAAAAACATGTTAACACTCGAAGAGCCTGCTTTTTTTTATACAGTAGCAAGACTGTATGCCTTTGAGCTCATTAATTGATTCGAAATCTTCCTCGATTGCAGCCAGTTCAAGCAGAATTTCTTTCTCCTCTACAGAAAGGCATTTTATATTTATGTCTGCTGGCATCCACTTTGAAAAACTCTATAGCACTTTTGATGATGGTTTGTCCCTGATCACCTTCTTCCACACAGGGTGCTTCAAAACTGTACCAATGCCATCATGAGGCCTATTCCATGGTATGAAGTAGTGAAGTTCCATTCGCAAATTATTGCATTAGAAAACAGCAATGATAGGCTATATCGATTCTTAAAATGTTCTGATGCACCATGTGACCAATGCAATCAGCGTTATATTTTTTGCAAACAATTAACTTGATTAAGTCATTGGCAATTTTAATATTATTCCTTTTCCATTTGCAAATTTTTGAAGCAAAATTCTCGCACTATGGGCAGCAACATACTTTGATCTTTACATCCCACAGTTTCAACTTCTGAGGGACTAAGTTCAAAATTTTGAGAGCCCAATTTCAATATTAGGATGATCAATTTTAAATAACTGAAATGCATCTTTTAAGTTGTACATTAATAGGCGTTTCTGCAAATGTGCTTTTTTATTGGTCTCTATATTTCTAATGGACTTTACATTTTTTTTCCCCAGGAAGTTGTCTTGATACATCATCTCGATAGTAAAAAGCTTTCACACACTCAGGCCATTCTTCTTCTGAGGTTTAATAGATGGAATTCAGAGTCCTATGTGTGAAGCTAATTCCTCCACAACTGCTTGCTTTTTCCTTGGACTAGAAGGCAAGGACTTCTCAACTTTTCTTACTGCTTTTCCTAATGCTTGTGGTGATGAATATGCTCTAAAAGTCAGCTGTTGGCTCATAGCAGACTGTGACTTTTTTTTCACTCTCATCTTTCACATCCTCAGTTTTGCTGCTTCAGTTTCCTTTTTTTTTCAATTTCTTATCCCCTTCTCTTTTTAGTCTTAAAGCTTTCATTCCATTTTTGGCTTTTATTTTATCTTCAAGCTTTTTTGCTTCACTTTGTCCATCACTGCTTTTTCTTTTTCTTTCTGCTGTATTTGGTCCCACCATTTTGATTTCTGACAAAAAAAAGGTGACTCTTTAATTTTTTTAAAAATACGTTAAAAATACTTTTTGAAATTTTAAAAGGAGGAAGTTATTTTAAATAGTCAAAAATAATGTGACTAACATAACAATAATATTTGTTACGTTAGTCACATTTGATAAGTTACGTTAGTCACAGCTCTAAATCATTAATAAATAGAACTGCATTAAAATTTTTAAATGATTCATATAAGTTAGCTAACAAGTTAAGAATATTCACAAAATAAAAATTCTAGAAGTACTCTCTGTAATTTAAGACAGAAAATTAAGAATTTTGTGACTAACGTAACAAAGAACAACTAAGTAAAAATTTGTTGAGAAAAATATAATTACCTCTTAAGATATTCAGAAATTGTCTTCTTGACAGGCAGTTAGCTGTACAATCTTACAAAAAATGTATTCATTGAACAGGAAAAATGAAAATACTTTATAAAATAAGTTGTGAGCTAAGTAGAAAAAATAGGATTAAAAACACTCAAATACAAGAGTGTGTTCTTTCTAAAACAAAATTCAATTCAGCCACTATTGGAAAATTCTGTTGGCAGATCTAGAAACTAGAAATTTGACTGAAAAAAATGCTGTATCAGAATTACAGTTACAGTGAAATTTTATTTAGGTGTAAAAGGTAACTATTTTTATGGAATGACCTGGGACGTGTTTAGTTTCATTTTGAAGCATTTTTCCATTCTTAAAATTAATTAATTAAAAATATTTTGTGAATAAATCAATTCCTTAGGTGAAATGGTTATCATAACTTCAATGTTCACTATTCAAATCGTTTCTGTTTCTTTATATTCTTTGAGTTCTCATTATTACCAAACTGATATTCACAGAAAGGACTTTTTCAAGACCAATATTAATTTTTACACAAGTTTTTTTTTTATTTAGAAGCTTAGCAGTATAATATTGTTTTTTATTCATTTTTCTGTTGAGAAAATGCCACGGCCGAAATGTTCTCGAGTTGCTAAGGGACATAATGTTTTGAAGAGCTGGAAGACTAATTACATAATGTTTCAAATAAAAAAAATGTATTCCATCATATTGAGTTAAAATGGTGTTTTAATGCATTTTATAAGTTGGGAAATAACATACTAAGAAATTAGATCTCTACAAGCTTTATTAGTTTTTGTTTTATGTCTTTAAAAACTTTAAATGCATTTTTCTCAGACTTTTATTTTTGGTGATGCAAGTGTTTTCTATTCCTTAAGGCTTTTTTCGGGTTCAAGATAGTCTTTAAGGCAAAGTTAATATTTTTAAAATTTTCATGTTCTTTTACAAAAATAATTATTAAAAATTTTATAAGAATCAGATCATTAATCCCACGCCAACTTTTGTTCCGAAGAATCCAAGAAATATGAATCACTTGAAATAACTAAAAAATATTTAAATTGAAATATTTTATAAAAGTTTTAAAAAAACTTTAAAAATTTCGATTTTTAAAAATTTTAATATACATAATAGTTCTTACTAAAATGACTTTTTAAAATCAGAATCTATTTATTAATATAGTCTTTATAAAAGGTCATTAATTTATTTTATTATTATTGTCTCCGAAAAAAAGTTTCGAAAAAGGGTATTGTGTAGCCTTAAAATTTAAATTTTGACTGAATATTCCAAATGTTGTAGCTAACAAAATATCCAGATATGTGTCATATTTTTGAATGAAGAATATTCAAAAAATTAGTTTTCCGATTATAAAGCAATTCTCTAAATATTTATTGGGAAAAATAAATGTTATATTAAAAAGTTTTAAATATGGAAAGTTTTCTTTGTGTATAAAACTTCTACATGTGGGATGGCTAAATTCTGGTGCAAAGCTGTAAAGCTATATGAAATATTTCTTGCTTCTTCAAACAAAGGCAGATTTTTTTATAAGTTTTTGGATAAATTTACTGAATAGGAAAGATAAAAATTTATTTTATTTTTAGATGATTTGCATCTATGTGCTTATTTTTTATTTCTTCAAAACACCAATTTGATTCCAAACCAAAGAAATGTTCTGTCATTCTGATGATTCGCCTTTTAAACTGTAAATGTCTAGTAAGACCGGCCTCAATAGTGCCTTTGCTTTTGGAGCTTAGTTTCTTTTCATGAACAGATATAGGATGTTTACAGGTTGTAAAATTCCTTTATTTTCACCAAAGCCATGACATTTTGATATAATTCGAGTTAGGTTTAGGTGGTTGTTATACAAAGGCAAGGTTTTCTGAGTATGCGCAGGCCTAAGGGTCATGGGTTCGAGACGTATTATGCAGAACATCTGACATGTATTTGAGTCTAACTGACACTTAATCTACCTTAGTAGGTCAAATTTTCTGCATGGATGTGGTCAGTGGCATAACTAAAGGGGCTCCTGTGTGGCAATTCAAAATGGGCTCTAAAATGAGATATGCTAGAAAACAGTTATATGATTAAGAAGAGTAGCAGCATTGGTCGATTAATTGTATACATGAGAAAATAATAATTAATGGAATTTTTAATTAATCTATTTTTGATTTTTGTTGGTAAATAGGCGATATATATGAATATAAAGGCTGGTGGTGGACACATGATTTCACAACCTATCTCAGAGATCAAGTGTTCAAATGGCAGATTATATTACTAATAAAATGTTTTTTCCTGGAATTTATTATTATTTTGTTTATGTGTTCTTATGTACCTTCTAAATGAAGGGCAGCAACTGGGTATGGTGTGCAAGTTTTGAGCATGGCATGCCTGGTGTTAGATTGCAAAAAATGCAACTACATCATTTTTCGGCTTTACCAGTATTTTTAAATTTTTGCCACCAAAGTTTCTTTATTATCTTGTGGCATCTTTGGCAACTTTTAAAATTTCAACGGTAATTTTATACAGTTTATTAAATATCTTAATTTTTCATATTTATTTTCCTAGTAATCAACTTAATTATTAATTGTTCTAACTTTTTATGTCATTTCTTTTAATGTTTCAAGATTTATTAAATTATAAATTAATTTATTTAATGGAACTATTTGCTCGCCATTTTGAACGGCAGATTGTTTTTGTGTGTAAACTGGTTTTAAGCGTCGCCTAACTGGGAAAGATTCCTTTGTATGATTTTTGAATTTGACTGGTCTGCAAGTGCAAGAAGTGGGTGCAGCTGCGGGGCCTGAGGGCTGTTAGGCCTTCTCGGTGCTGTCCCTGCAGTTACTCCGATGATCCAAAAAAGAAAGTGGTTCGA
>BGPR01008107.1:0-26194 GCA_013235015.1 Araneus ventricosus | reverse complement strand
CAAAGTCAAAAAGAGGGTCTGAATTAGTGGAAGCAGCATACGGATTTCGTACATTTTACCAGATCCTTGTGCAGAAAGCCGTTTCTTTATTAGTATTACGTTTGAAACCTCTTTCTGTATATAATTTGCAAACAAATTTGTAAAGAATGTCACCAACTCCTGTTTAAACAAAATGGTATACAGAAATCACACAAACAGCAAGCTTTAAATGATCTAGCAGGTGATCTGGCTGTATTATTGAGCCCACAATGTTTCCGTCAGATCTTCAATTCTTATCATGCATAACGAAAAACGAAGACTCTTCGGGGGCTGTTCTAATTACCCACATAAGGGCTGTAGCTTTGTGTACCGTCGGATGCTAGGGCATGTGGGTTGAGTGAATTGTATCCACTAAACCGAGACTGATAACTGTCGTCAATGGCTATGCTAGTTCATCTCAATCTACATTTTGTAGGAGAGCGTAAAATCCACAGCCCATTCACAAAATTATTTTGAAGAAGAACACATACGGATTACAAAACCGCAATTCCAAACGTGAACAAATTCAGCTTCAGTTCAAATTCGATTCGATACGCGTCATTCAAAACCGAAATATCCACATGCTTACAGAATATCATGGAAAAATTCTTTTTGAAAAATCGAACCACTTTCTTTTTTGGATCATCGAAGTAACTGCAGGGGCAGCACCAAGAAGGCATAACAGCCCTCGGGCCCCACAGCTGCACCCACTTCTTGCACTTACAGACCAGTCAAATTCAAAAATCACACAAAGGAATCTCTCCCAGTCGGGCGACGCTTAAAACCAGTTTACACACAAAAACAATCCGCCGTTCAAAATGGCGAGCAAATAGTTCCGTTGAATAAATTAATTTATAATTTAATAAATCTTGAAACATTAAAAGAAATGACATAAAAAGTTAGAATAATTAATAATTAAGTTGATTACTAGGAAAATAAATATGAAAAATTAAGATATTTAATAAACTGTATAAAATTACCGTTGAAATTTTAAAAGTTGCCAAAGATGCCACAAGATAATAAAGAAACTTTGGTGGCGAAAATTTAAATATTTAAAAATACTGGTAAAGCCGAAAAATGATGTAGTTGTATTTTTTGCAATCTAACACCTGATAAGGAGTAGTCTCCTCTTGTTATATGATTAATGTTCAAAATCTGGAGGTTCTCCCCCATATAAACTTCATGTAGCTTTTGCAGAAAAAATTAAAATTATCTGATTTATATAGGATCATAACTAATAAAAGTAGATCTTTCAGCCAAAGTTTGATTCGCAAATAACGTTGTATCTGCAGTACATTTCCTGCTAATAATGTTTTGTCCTTGGGTATGGTACTTGCAAATAACTATGTATTCTTCGGTACAGTACCTGACAATAATGATTTCCTTAATTATAATCATCTTGTGCTTAATTTTCTTCTCTGTATATTGTGATACAATTTTTACAGATCGGTTTTTAAAGATGTAGCAATCTGTATGAAAGAAATTGGTGAATTTTTAATTCTTGCATATTTTTAATGTGTTAAGTGACATAGTTCATTGAAGTCAATAAAGGCATTTATCTCTGTGCAAGTTATCATGACTATAATTTATTATTATATTTTTAAAAAAATTTTTTTAACTCATTGAAGTAAAATCAGTCAAACTAGTATCATTGAAAACATAATGTTATAAAGAGTCATAGGATTAGACAGGGGCGTGGCGAGGGTAAATGGTGACTGGGGGAATAATGTGATTTTTTTTTTACTCCAGTCTTCAGCAGTGACATGACAAGTGTAATATGTATGGTATTTTTCAGTCACCTCATTTTTTTAAAATGAAAATTGGCATAAACGCAGTAATGTTTTGACTCCATGGCGCCTCAAAACAGTTGCACGGGACATTTACACCCGTTTGCCCTGACTCGCTACGCCACTGATTTAAAAAGACAATGCTCCGTTTTCATTTTTTCTATAAATAGTCATTTACATACAAATTGCTTGTTATATTTTAAGTGGTAATAAAATTTCGTTTTCTTTACCAGGTTGATTCTATGATCTCCGGATCCAATAGAAAGAAGGAATTTCTTCAAATACAGCAATACATTGCGATTTTATAATTTTCCTTGATTCAACTTCAGCTCATTTTCTTAAAGAAAAGTATCAATGCAGAATACACAGGATGGAGACATATACTAAGACGAGTGAAAAACATCTAATTAGTGATTTGTGTGTGGAAACGGTTGATACTGAAAAAAATGTTGAAAATATAAATGACAAAAATAAGAAATATTTCGTATGTGATATCTGTGGCCAGAAATTTTGTCAAAAGTGGCTTTTAAACAAACATTATCTTACTCATACGAAAGAAAAATCATATTCTTGTTATGTTTGTCATAAATATTTTCTTCATGTAAGTAGTGTAATTAAACATTCTCTAACTCATACAAAAGAAAAACCCTTTTTTTGTGATGTATGTGGGAAAGGATTTTCTCAGAGAGGTAATTTAACTACACATTATCGTATTCATACGAGTGAAAAGCCCTTTTCTTGTGACGTATGCAATAAGGATTTTTTTCGAAAGACTCAGTTAAATCTGCATCTTCGATCTCATACAAATGAAAAGCTCTTTTCTTGTGATTTTTGCCATAAAGATTTTTCTAATAGGAGAACTTTAAATGTGCATTATCGAATCCATACAAATGAAAAGCCCTTTTCTTGTGATGTTTGTGGCAAAGTATTTTCTGTGAAAGGAAGTTTAACTTGGCATTCTCGTATTCATACAAATGAAAAGCCATATTCTTGTGATGTTTGCAATAAATATTTTTCTCAGAAAGGTAATTTAAATAAGCATTTTCTAACTCATACTAATGAAAAGCCCTTTTCTTGTGATGTATGCAATAAAGCTTTTTCTTGTAAATATAATTTAAATACACATTGTCGAACTCATACAAAAGAAAAGCCGTTTTCTTGTGAAGTATGTGGTAAAGGATTTTCTCAAAGAAATTATTTAAAAGTGCATTATCGAATTCATACAAATGAAAAGCCATATTCATGTGATATATGCCATAAAGAATTTTCTCTGAAAAATCATTTAAATGAGCATTTTCTAACTCATACCAATGGCAAGCGCTTTTCTTGTGAAGTATGCAATAAAGATTTTTATTGTACAAGTGATTTAAATAGGCATCATCGAACTCATACAAAGGAAAAGCTCTATTCTTGTGATGTATGCCATCGAGATTTTTCTAAGAAAAGTCGTTTACATGTGCATTTTCGAATTCATACAAATGAAAAACCCTTTTTCTGTGATGTATGTGGGAAAGGATTTTCTCAGAGAGGTAATGTAACTCAACATTATCGTATTCATACAGATGAAAAGCCCTTTTCTTGCGACGTATGCAATAAAGATTTTTCTCGGAAAAGTTCTTTAACTAGGCATCATCGAATTCATAGAAATGAAAATTCCTTTTCTGGTGATGTATGTGGTTGAAATTATTCTCATAAAGTTGATTTAAAAGTTCTTAATGGAATCCATACAAACAATGAATTGATTTAAATAGACATTATAGAATTTCTGCAAATAAAAAAACCCCACTATTCTGATGATTTATGCTGACGGTATTTGTCTGTGCATTATGTTGAATTCATATGAATAAAAAATCATCATCTTGTAGTGTGTGTAGTAAAAATTTTCTTAATCTTATTTTTTAATTATGATTTCTCTTCTCATGCGAATGAATCGGTTTCATCCTTCGATGTGTGCAGAAAAGAATTTTCTCATAAAGTTAATTTATTTGAACATCTCTTGATAAAGAATATTATTATCAGGAAGTTTGCATTTTCGATTTTCTGAGAAAGTTCATTTCATTGCACATTGTCTAAATCTTTGTAACGAAAAGCCCATTATTTTTATTATGCCATGAAGAATTTTCTCATAAACTGAAACGTAATCCTTCTGATATGTTAGTTTAGAGTTTTCTAAACATATTATTTAATGAAATTGAGAAATGTGATTATATAGTATACTAGCAGTACGCGCACGGTGTATAATCAGATAATCGATTAACTTATTCAAATTTTTATTTCATGTAAGTGGCTCATTGGTAAAAATTCCAGAAAAAATTGAAAATTGATATATAGTTATGAAAATAAATTAAAGATTCAAGGGTAGAAAATAATTTTTTCTAAAATTGACTTGTTAATGTACCATTAAAAGTGTGTCTTTTAAACTGTTTTTATTAAACTTGTTATTTTTCCAACAATATAACTTGCATACATGACATTCCATCCCGGGCTGAATTTAAGAATATGTGTCACTCCAGTAAGTATCCTATTCTAAGCATCTTGCTATTAAAAATCTTTCCAAAACGAGGAAAAACTATTTGATCTAGCTAATTTTTGATAATTGGGAGTCTATCGCGATTGTTAATACCCTAAGTATAAATTTATAAGTAATATTTAGTGAATTGGATGTCACATTTGTTGAATAAGAAGTAATGAAATTGTTAACACTGTAAGAAAATTGTGATGCACCATTTTTCCAAATTGAATTATTGCATTGTTTGAGTGTGCAACGGATTTGATCTGTCTCAGCTTCGATTTGGAAGTCACATTTGCAGTGTGAAAACTAATTACTATACTTCCAAATTGCATAACTGCGAACAGTTTTTTTTTGTGTGTGTGCCGTGTAACAAGATATTAATTACAAATCGGAATATAGATAATTATCTAGCGAATACTTTCGCAATAGCAAAAGAGCCACGTTGTTTAGGAGCTGTGGAGTTAGGACCAAGCCCTTTTTACTTTCTCGTATACGAAGTATACAAAGAGAAAGTATTGTAATCGTCAAAAAATTCAAACACGAGATTTTGACGAATCTCCACGTTTTAGACCTCCCCGAGTCCGAAAAACACAATTTTGCAATTATGTCCGCCTGTGAATACTACAACTCGAAAACTATGAGAGCTACAGAGATGAAATTTGGTATGTAGTCTTTACACTTAATTTGTAGGTTTCTGTCAAATTTTGGACAAAATCCGTCAAAGGGGAGTCTGTCTGTCCGCTTTCATTTGGACACTATAACTCAAAAACTTGAATAGCTAGATGGATAAAATTTGGTACACAGTTTTATCATCATGAATGTAGGTCCGTATCAAATTGTGAACCAAATCCGTCGAAGGGTTGATTGTCTGTAGGTCTGGTATAATCGCATATTTTTAATCGCAATAACTTCTTAACAACATTACTTAGATAAATGAAATTTGGTACGTGGCCTTCTTTCCTTAATTGTAGATTTGTGTCCAATTTTTATGTAAAATCGGTTTTAAAAAAAGGCATTCAAATTGCATAATTAATTTTTCCTAATCCGATTCTCCATGCGCATGCGTACTGGTAGCAATCTTTATGCACGCGGAAGCTATTGAGTTAATCATGTCACTTTGTCCTTGAGCCGGCAAGAGTAGAACCTAGAAGTGTGTGATATATGCGTTTTAATCGTACGCATCTCTTTATGTTTGATTATTTACCTAAATATTTTACAATCACTATAATCTACAATGAAATCCTTCTGATAGTCATTGGATTCTGGGTTACAGTAGGTTTGAATTTTTTTAGCCATGCTGGGGGAGGGGAAACAGCACCTTTTTGGGGAAGTATACGAGAAGGTTTAGGGCTTAGGGGAGACCACGC
Organism: Araneus ventricosus; assembly: GCA_013235015.1. Classification (NCBI taxonomy): domain Eukaryota; kingdom Metazoa; phylum Arthropoda; class Arachnida; order Araneae; family Araneidae; genus Araneus; species Araneus ventricosus. The sequence continues at coordinate 20,510 of BGPR01008107.1, read as the reverse complement.
CCGTTGGTTATCACGAGAAATAAATAAGAAAAAAAAAAAAACTGAAAACATCCTTATAAAACAGCGCGATTTTTGCCGCACAGGTTAGAGCGTTCCGCCACTGCTTTTAGTTCGCCCCGGCACTACATAATTGCAACACTATTATAATGAACAGGTCCATGTTCATTTAATTCAGCTAAAATTCAGAAATTTAACCTTCCAACGATCGTGTCGCATTTTTTTTATGACACAATTTTCTTCATTTTTACTTTCTCGTACACGAAGTATATAAAGAGAAAGAATTGTAATCGTCAAAAAATTCGAACTCGAGATTTTGACGAATCTCCACGTTTTAGACCTCCCCGAGTCCTAAAAACACAATTTTGGAATTATATCATCTGTCTGTGAACACTATAACTCGAAAACTATTAGAGCTACGGGGACGAAATTTGGTATGTGATCTTTAAACATAATTTGTAGACTTCTATCAAATTTTATACAAAATCCATTTACGGGTAGTCTGTCTTTCCACGTTCATGTGAACTCTATACCTCAAAAACTTAATAGCTAGATAGATAGATAAAATTTGATACACAGTTTTTTCATCAACAATGTAGGTCCGTATAAAAATGTGGGCCAAATTTGTCAAAGGGTTGACCATCTGTCAGTCTATATAATCGCATACTTTTGAACGCCATTATTTCTAAACAAAATTACTTAGATAAATGAAATTTCGTATGCAGTCTTGAAACCCTAATTGTAGATTTGTCTCCAATTTTCGTTTAAATCGGTTAAAAAAGGGCTTTGAAATAATCTATTCGGTTTTTCCTCCATTTTATGCAGAAAAAAGCTGCGAACGCTGGAGCTAGTAGTGTCTTCCCCATCTTAGGGAATACCGTACGTTTTCCCCTAAGGAATACCGTATGTTTTCCCCTAAGGAATAGCGTATGTTTTCACCTAAGGAATATCGTACGTTTTGCGGCGCGCGGTGTATTTCCCCCTACCCGTGTTATTCGTATGCGATAAAATTTTGAGGAGGACACTCTTGCTGGTTTTACAAATATGCAACCATTATCAACTGGAGTAGCCTCAAGATCAACTTAAGAGTTTGATAAAAATAGCAAAAGGTTTTTCTGAAATTATTTAAGAAAATTAAAGAATGAAGAGCATCAAGAACGAAGATGGGATGGTTACTCTCAAATCAAATCCCACTTCTTTGTATTTAACTTGACTTAATAATTGAGATGAGGCAGCGGTGGCCTAGTGGTGAGGTCTCAGCTTTGGGGCCTGAAGGTTCCAGGTTCGAACCCCGATGCCACTGAAGATCCGACGCGTATTAGGCCTTTTGCACATTGAATCATGCGTAGGGAGCCAAAACTCCTCCCGTTGGTGGGGAGCAGAAGTTTTAAGAGGGGTGGTAGCTCAGGTGTCGTCCTCGTCATCTGACCGCGGTTCAAAATGACGCGGTCCGTCCTAAAATAGCCCTCGTGTTGCTTCAAAACGGGTCATTAATATAACTAAATTAAACTAAACTAATAATGGAGTTTCTTTCATGTTCGCGATTTCAAAGTCATGAAAGATAATTTACGAACTATATATAAAGTGTTACAATTTATATATAGTTTGTAAATTATCTTAATTTAAAAAAGTATTTCAAACTGGGAAATACTATGACAGAGAACATGAAAAAATAACTAAAACCGAAACACATTGAATAAAGTGTGTTTATAAACGAACACTGGCTTCAATTTTATATTTATCAGAGCATAATTTGGCATTCAAGGAAAGTAGCGATGCTTTATATAAACCATACAACGGTAATTTCTTAGATTTCATAGAATTGCTTGAAAGATTTCATCCAATCATGAAACAATATTTGGATCCTTGTGTGAAATCAGCATCGCGTTCCTATTTATGTCATAGAATACAATACGAACTGATTTCTGCTTGGGATAAAAAAAAAAGTTAGAACGTAAAATAATATATTTAAATAGAAAAGCTAAATATTTCACAACTAGCAGTACGCGCACGGCGTTGCCCGTGGAATCAGGACTTCACAAAAGTGCCCACAATGGCACGAAAAAGTTTTGAAAACAAAATCAAAACAAAAAATACACATTATTGATATTCCCACTTATTTTTCTTTGCGAATGACGTCACATGCATGCCGCGAAGAAGGTCACGTTGCAACAATGCATTGTGGGATGGTCCGGAGAAGCTCTCGCTGTTAAATCTCGCTACGAAAAAACTGTTTGAACCGATCAGGGAAAAATTAATTTTTAAAAAACGAAAAAAGATTTTTTAATAGTTCTTCTTTTAAATCCGACATAAACGTTCCATTTGTAGGCTGAAAAAAAAAATGAAAATTATAGAGATGTTAGAACGTCAGATGCCATAATTTAAAGAAATCTTTATTAAAAATTACCATAAAAGTGACTATTTTTCAAAATTCAGTAAATTACGTTAGAAATTCAAAACTAACTTCATTAGAACGGAAATCGCATGCTCTTTCCGATGGTGTATATGTCACCGTTAAAGTGTATAATTCAGTTATTCTATAGAATAACTAGTTATTCTATAGATTAACTGATCATGTCAGTTAAAGTGTAAAATAAATTATTTATTTCGTACTTTACCTAGTTATTCTATGAAATAACTAGGTATTCTATAGAATAACTAATGATAGACCGTTAAAGTGTAAAATAAACATTATGACATTAAAACAAGTCCGCTTTTTTCTAATAATAATTTTATTAGGAACAAAGTTATGGACAAATTCCACTATAAACGCAGATTCCTTACATTCAATGAGCTAGCGAAGCTACTAGGATCCGTCTCCCGCTGCTAGCGAAGCCGTAGGATGTTTTTAAAGTTAAAAAAAATTGCCCGGCGCCCACTTCAGATGCCGCAGGCATCGCGAGCACAATTTTTCCTACTTCATGTAAGTATTTAAAAAACGCAGATTCATTACATTTAATGAGCTAGCGAAGCTACTAGGTTCCGGCTCCCGCTACTAGCGAAGACGTAGGATGTTTCTTAAAAATAAAAAAAAATCCGGTGCCCACTTCAGATGCTGAAAATACAAATAACCAATCTGACTAACAAACAGGCTGCATCATGTCGGCTATTTTACACTTTAACGATGCGTGGACCGTTATTCTATAGAATAACTAGTTAAAGTGTAAAATAAAAGTTTATTTAACACTTTAACTGACTTGATCAGTCATTCTATAGAATAACTAGGCATTCTATAGAATAACGGATTTCATAGTTTAACGCTAACATATATATTTTTGTCGTAAACTTATTCTGAACTATTCTATTGAGAAATTAGTGCGAAACATCAACCAAAACAACACAAAACATTAAATAAAAAATTTTCTAGATTAAATTTTAAAATTTCGGCTTCGAGGTGCATTCAGTCACCATTATGACTACCTGTGTGCCAAATTTCAAGGTTGTAAGTGCGATAGATTCGTCTGGACATCGCACGCAGAACGCACACACACAAACATTGCCTTTTATAAGTATAGATTTTATTAGATTGCACTCCAGAGCCACCAAGAACAATTATCTGTTATTTTAAGATATGTTAATGTAGTTGACCCTGAAAGTGATGCGAGTATACAAGAACGATTTATTTGTTTTTAAACGGTAAAAGAATCAGTCAAAAGGAAAGGAAAAGGGTCATCATTCAAAACTGAAAGCCTATCAGAAAAAGAGGAATTATATTTGGGGAACTGTACAGACAGAGGTACTATAACCAGGATTACCATACACTGCGGATTTCAAGCTGACGTCCGGATTTATGCCAGTGAATGCAGCGAGAGAAACATTTGGTTGTAATAGAGAGCGTTTTCACAAAAGCCAATGAAAGAAAATTCATTGTTTACATCCAATTGTCAATGAAAAAAGTGGACCTACACCAGTTCAAACTGAAAATTAAAAGTTTTTTTCTAATTCTGTTTTTCATTACTATAATATTGAATTACCAAATATCAATAAAAACTGTATATTCTTTGTATTCTGACATCTTTGACATCAAATTTTGTTTTCACTTCCATAAACTCTCTGCTAGTGTTATAAAAGGGGGTCATTTGGCAGGTAGCTTTTAGAATTTTATACTATACTTTGCACCACTCCAGACGTGTCTGGATTTCAACCAAACAAATTATGATATTTCTAACTATAACGGATCTACTATGAGAGATTTTACATAAAGGTTTGCCAAAGCCCTTATCATGCAAAGAATTCCAAACCACACTATATACTCTGCAGAAGTCTTAATGTGAATTTTGTTCTTAGAGACATTTATAAACCTTCTTTGTGTATTCATTTTTTGTGGCTTACTAAAGCACATATAATAATTTTGCAAGTTCTATAATGTGTTGGGGATATTTTAAAAAAGCCTCTCGTATATATCTTGCTCGAAAACCACTGTAAGAAATGACGTGGGAATGTCGCTTCAAAATTGCGAAATTTGTGAGATCGCATTCAAGTATCACAATTTTCTATAGCTTCGAATTTTCTTTATGAATATGTTATTGACATGGAAAAGAAATCATAAATCCAATTAGTGGAAAATAAGCTTCATTTTAATTTTTATCAACTTTAGATATTTGGTATGACATACTAAATGAAGTAAATATTGCGAGCCATATATTTAAAAATTCTAATATAGATATCCGTACACAAATCCACATTTAAATTTTTTTGAAAAGTATCGTGCACCAGGATTCATATCTTCTTTTAATAACTGCAAAGGAAATAGTGGAAGAGTTAGTTAAAAGTAACGCCTGAAATTAAAAATAAAAGAACTTGGTGAGAAAAAATGAACAGTTTCTATTTTAAGGAATTGAACAGCTATTTCATCTGTCAAAGAATATTTCCAAATTCAATATTTTCTAGTAATAATCTATAGTGACATTTTTTCTTATAAGAAGAGATTGGAAATTTATCACGAATAGGGGACATCATAGGAATGTTTATGTAATTAGGATGATATTCACTAATTGTATGAAAACGTAGAGACTTAAATTCCACTTTGCAAGACAAAATGAATTGCATAATTTATCTAAATTGTAATCAAATTGTTTTGACTGTTCTGAAAAATATATTCACCTTATCAATGACCGTCGTATCTGCAGAAAAATCTTTCTCATGATTCAAAATAATAATTATTCTATTATTTTGAATTATTTATATAAATTAACATTTTAATCACTTTCAAAATCGTTCATAAATCACATAATTTTATTATTTATCATTTTCACATATTCCTTAAGTTATATGCCAATTTGTGCGGTGTAATAAATAACAAAATGCAATCAATTTTTTTGCTTCACGAAATTAATTTCAAGGTGCAAATCAACTTTGCACCAGGCCCCGCTTTTTTTTCAGGCCGGCCCGCCCATACCCCCGGGGTTTTTTGGTTTTTAAAATTTTTGCCCCCCCCCCCCTCACGTTAAGATATGCGCGGAATACAATTATTTTTGTTATGTCCCTTCCCGCTCGCCCAAGAACATTCAATGTTAATCCAGTTATTAATCTAGTAATCCAAGTTATTTCAGTTTGTAGCCAATTACTAAGCGTTTAAGGGGTTACATTGCAGAAAAGCGAATTTGATATTTTTTGTTATAGATTGCTTGCGATTCCTTTTAATTAGACTATTTCATCCAATGCGACATTCTAAACAAGGAAGGCTAACTAATATTACATATTTAAATTTTAATTCAATTTGTTGTCATTCTAAAAGCATAAAATACTGTTAACGAAGCATCCTTTATTCAAGACTTTCAAAGCGGAAAAAGAAAGAAAAAAAAACAGCAAGGTTATCAACAATGGATACTCGGTTCCCCGCCTATAAGATTTCTGAAAAACCGGCTGAAAGAAGAATCTCCAGTCTTGCCCTCCTCGAACTCAAAGGCATATAGGGAGGTCTCTTTTGTAAAAGGAGAAAAGGGGAGGCTCTTTTGGTAATGTAAGAAAGAACGGTCATTGTGGTTTTCCCTAGCCCCATGGTAGGCAATCCTCGAGTTATTTTCAGGTGTCAGAAAGTACCATTCATTTCCTTCTTGGCACTAAGGCTGTTTTCATCAAAATAGGGGGAAAGTGAAGAATGGAAGGGTGATGTTTACATTTTACTGAGCGTGATCTAACAAAGAACTCCGGAAATGCGCTCATATGACTCATTGCCTGACACCCTTTTCAGGCGCAAAATTCTCCAAAAGTAGCTGTCTCTGGATCCTTTGCTGAACAGTAATTCTGTGTGCATCAGTGGCGGAATTTGTCAATATGAGGCCCGAAGAGCAAAATTATTTTGAGGCCCCCTCCTAAAAAAAACTCTATTGGTGATACAAATGTGTAACGTAAAATAACTTACTAATGCTTCTAATTCTAGGTGTTTATTTTTGTTATTCAGCTTGAAGCTAATTCTTGTCCTATTGTATTTATCTGATTTATAACATTTATTTTCCCTCGCTTTTACAAAGAATATACTTAACTCTTGGCAAAGTATATATATTGGATATCATTGATACGGGAACGTTTAAATGCTAAATAAATAAAACATAAAAAAAAAGGAGGTAGGTAAAGGTTTATTTAAATCTGATAAAAGATCTAAAGCTCAAGTAATCTAATAAAATGAACTCGTAGAATAACAAAAAAGACGCAAGGCAATCTTTTTTAGCCCAGTCATGTTTTAAAGTTGATTTTACTTTCTTAATTATATCATTTTCTTCTTTCACATAATTTTAAAATAGGGCGCAAGTCATTTTAAAGCTATAATGACAAATCAAAATCGCTTTCATTTGTCTCCACTAACAACCTGTTTCTTTCGTCCCACCATCGAATTGTTATTAGGGAATTAGTAATGCAAAAATTAATAATTTTTAATTACTAATTTTGTTTCTTGTATTTTATTAGAAGTAACTGCATATGCGCCTTTCTGTATAATGTAAAAATAATTTCAATTAATTTAAATTTAATTTCTATTAATATTTAAATTAATTTTTGTTAAATTTGATCAATTATTACTGTTATTAGGGAAATTATTCTCTCCACATTTGCATTGTGAGCTGGAATGGCAAATAAGTATTATCATAGCTTTATCAGACGTAACTTCTGATCAATATACTTTGTATCTGCGAAAAACTTCAGCCATTTCTCTTGCATACTCAATTTCATAGTTGCTTCGCAGTTTTGGTTGGAATTATTTTTCTCTAAATAATCTTTCAGATATACAAACTGGTTGAATATAATCTCATTGGGATCAAATCGATGTTTCTTATTTGTAAATTTGCAATAGTATATTCTAATTCTTCCCATTCATAAAGTGAATAACAGTCCTCCTTTAGGGAGGACAATCCTCCTTTTGTAAATTCTGTCCTCCTAAATGTCCTCTTTTTGAACATTTAAATTAGAAGACTGAATTTAGATTTAAATTCTGAAAAACTACTTCAATAGGAAAGTAAACACCATGAAATTGATAAAAGGCGGTGGAAATCTTCAGCCATTTCAAAATTGAACATATTTCTTGTAAAAATTTATTCTTTTTCAATTTTCGTTGTATTGCCCTAGAATTAATGCAGTAGTTAAAAGGTGTTTTCACTTTCTAATGATTTTTGGACGTGTCAGAAATCGAGATTGAAAGCGATACTCTAGCCTAAAATTCAAAATGATGGATATTTCTTGTTCAGATATTTCTAATATATCATTAAAAGATGACACCGTGACCAAAAATATTCATTCTATAGAAAAGTACTCATTTAAATAATAATTAATAGGCATGTAAGCATGATTCCAATTTAAAATGTTTTTATTATGCATTTATCATATTATAGTGTATTCTGTATTATTTGTTGCGATTAACAAAATGTTTCTTTTATTTATGATATTTCTTGCCTCAATTTATTTGTGTCTTCCTTTTCATTGGCAAAAAGTTGGTCAACTTACCATTTAGGAACTTGGTTGAATTTAGGGAGAAAACGGGACAGAGTAGTGAAATACGGTGACAATCCCGTGTATTCGGGACGTATGGCAACCCTAATTACATGCATATATCAAATAGATAAAGGAATTAAAATACTTTAGCTTCCCTTTATCTTTTTTCATTTTACTCCAAATAGAGATGTTTTTCGTTTGATAATCTTTATATATAAAACGCTTATGCGGACGCAAAATCGGGCCGAATTTGATAATCGCCGTTTGGCAACAACTCGCAAGTTTGGAGGATTGTTTACGTTTGAATCAGCGGAACTCTTGAATTGGGAAAAAAAAAAGAATATGGAGGCCTTCCTAGGAGGGTGCCATTTTTTTTTTCTCTTGACCGAATCAGATCGGTAATAATTTAGCCCGTCTTTTGATGGCAATTTTCATCTCTTTTTTGATTGCGGATTAAAAAGAACTTTGGATTGAATAGGGGATAATAGCATTTGTTGCTGAAAATCCCCCCAACCCCCCAATGAAATTGAAATCTTGAATTGGTTTGAAGTCTGAAACAACGAAAAATTTTTTTGAGTTAGATCATTTGAATTAAATAAGTTTGAGTAGTACAGTTTGGATTAGACAAATGAATTAAGGTGTCCTTAATACTGAATGTCCTTTTCAGCTAAAAGTTTCTGAAAAATTGGTTTATTCATCTCTCGACAGCTCAAATGTTCTGAGTTCCATCTATCCAGAGAAAAATAGTTTACTTTCCTTCACTTAATAATAATTGGAGGGAGTGTGTTTACATGTGCAGAGGCAACATTTCATTTAAAAAACTGCATATTTAAGATTTTGAAGGAAAGAACGATGGGCCCAATCAAAGTGTACGGTACGGAGCCAAACTTGAATTTTCTTTGGCGAAAAATCGCTAAATGTGGTAAGCCAACGGCGGATGGTAACATGGCAAATGTGGTAACATGACGGTCGTTTGGCGAGTTTTTCATGATTTGGCGCCAGCTTGGCAAGAGATGTACCGTACACTTTGGTCTTACCGAACAATGTTCGAAAATTTTGAAAAAGGCTATCTAATGTGCAGAGGCAAATTAATTTTAGGAGTTCATGCAATTTCAAATAATTTAAATTTACTTAGTAATTAATGTACTTATAATTTCCTAATACTAGCAGAAACGGGTAACTGTACGGCGAGCGAGCTGGGATCACATAGTAATCCCGGAAGAATCGCAACGTGATTCTTGGGTGTTGGTAAGCGGAGCGAGCATGGGTGTTATATATCTATAAAGATTTTATAACAACTGTGCTAGGACACCCAGTGTCTTCATTGTAGCGAGCGAAGCGAGCAGGGTTTGCGTAGCAAACCCCGGAGGATTGCAGCGCAATCCTCCTGGGGGTTGGCGAGCTTTCTCGAGCAGGGGGCAGAGCTCCCTAGTATAAAATAATTAAGTAGCAGTGCTTTCTTTTGGTTTTTGCGTCTATCTAGATGGGTTGGACATAATAGTGTCCAAGCATTCAAATTTTGTATTAAATAGGAGCAGCATTTCAAAAATGTTTTTAATAAATATTTTTTTCTTTACTTGCGTTTAATAAAGGAAACTTATTCAGTTAAAAAAAGGAGAAATGAGTTGACAAATCACCAACTTGTATTTATGAACTATAATGAATTTTATCATAAATTGAAAACCATTTTATATTTCTTCTAAATTTCGAGCTTGAATGAACAGTGTCAACTCTTTTGACTTAAAAGATAGAATGGTTTAATCTAATAAGAATACGGGCAAAAAAAAGAGGGAAATAATAAAATTATTCTACCGATTTTTTTAAACAGCATTTGAGATGAATTTAGATAATTTTTCAAAAAAAAAATGTTATCTAGTTTAAGCTTTGCAGAGTAAATCATTAAAACTATTTTCATCGTTCCTTTCTTCTAAAAAGTTTTTCTTGTTAAAAAAAATGAAAATGCGAATCGTAAAATAAAGCTACGTCTTTCAAATATAAAATAACTCATCAAAAGTTTAGGTGGTTGATAGAATAATATGAATACTTTTGGATTGGCACATTTTTTCAAGTATCTCCGGAAAGGCTAAAGGGATTTTTCTAGAACATCGACCATATAAAGGAGAGGTTTCAACTCACAGTTTACAGGGAAGATTTGATCACGATGGTATTTAGGGTACTGACTAGAAATTAATGAAGAAAATAATTTAGCACTCGCCCCATTTTACAGAAAACATATAATGAGTTGCAACTTTCATCAATGGTCTCGCTTGATGAGCGCAACATTTACATGCATTTTTGTGAAAAAAGAAAAAGAAATAAAGAATGTTCGCGAAGATATAAAGGCTTCTTTAAAATATACCAAATTTTTCGCAAGTGTTTTGCTTATAACATACAGAGCTTTCAGCCCAATTAAACAAAACTTACAGAATACCTGACAATATGTTAGCGAAGTATTGTAATTAAAATTTGAAGTAAATACTTCGAATATTAGAGGAAATATGAGTATTTATAATAAATAATTTTTTATTGCGGATGTACTAAACAAAAAAATTTTTCTTTCATAACTTCAACGCCAGATATGTAGGGCAACTTATATAAAAATTCCAATTGAATACCGTTAAGATTCAGGAAGATATCTTAGTTTCAGGAAGAATTTTAGTTGCACTCTAAGGGAAGCGAAATAATGAGGGTTTTTCGGCAAATGATATTATTTTTTATTGGAATCTTCGAATAGTTACCGACGAACTGCAATATAAGTAACGTATTTAATTTATAAGTTTGCATGGGTATTCAGGATATTCAACTTTCATAAAATTTGATATTACTGTTGGAATAGATTTAATCTCTATACAAGCTGTTTTGAGGTTACAAATATTAAGACAAACTGAAATAATAAAATATTTAATTGTGGTTCACATTCAGGAGAGTTGGCATTAGTATCTTGCAAATAAAAAAATGCTAAATTTTAATTTAATAAGTAATTTCTTAAAAAGTAATAAAAAAAAACGTTTTTTTGCACAATCTAAAGACTGTAATACAAAGTTTGCCAAGACTGTTGAGTCAGACAGCTAACTGTGAAATTAACTGGACCACGCTGAATCTGCAAGCGAATTTGAAAAGACGAAAAAAAAAAAAAAATTCCTAAGAATGACGTCCTGAAATTTAAGCGATGCTTGATCTTAATCTGATTAAATGCGAGTATTCGGCTCTTAAAATTTAATGAAAGCACTGAATTAAATTAGCTTGGTAATAATGCAAAAAAAAATGTATTACGATGCATCTGGCCCCAAAAGTTGCGGGGCCCCTAGGCAGAGGGGGCGCCAGAAATTTTCCGACGGGGGGGAAGCAAAGATTTTTTAATTTAGGTAACTTCAAAATAACAAATAATCTACTCTATTAAAATTCGAAGGTAAACAAACGTATGTATGTCCTTCTATCTTTTCTCTGAACACATGACGAGGAGGAAAGTAACAAAAGATGGGGAATAATCCAGGGAAGCCGTTTGTCCATTTATATTCAAGAATTTTAATTAGTAGAAAAGACATTAATTAAAACTAATTGACAAAGTACTTTTCCATTGACTGGATGCCTATAACAATACTTTTCATTTATTTACAGCGCAATTCTTTTTATTGTTGAGTTGTTCACTTTTAATACATTATTGTAATAATAAAAAAAGTGAGCATGACAGGAAATAAAAAATGTATTGTTGTGGAGATGTATAAATTCTTTTTTTGTATAATATCGATCAAGCAGAATAATTTTAACAGATTTACAGGTGTTTTGTTTCTGTAAGTTATCTCGAAGATGTGGTGTTGTTATGTTAGTGATTTTAATCATTTTCATTGTTTGATCAAGTTTAAATATTTCTAGTAACTCTCTAAGCTGATATTTGGAAGTTACTATTTTGCCTTGTTCAATTCTCGCTTTTCCGATGCCTAAAAGAAAAGAGGAGTTACACGGGATACTGCCATGAACAGCAGCAATTAGAAAACGTAAGGAGAGTTACTGGAAACTGACGAAGAAAGAAACCGCCGATTGTCAACTATGGCTACATGGAGAGGAAAAGCGGGAAGATGCAGAAAAGAATAAAGAAATAACTGATTGTCAAACAGTATTTCTTTTTTTTGAGAGGAAACTTATGTGTTTGGATTCATTAATATGGGGATCATTTTGCTTTCCTTTTTTATATTAAGGTGTTTAACTTCATACGTCTGTAGGAAAAATAGTGACAATTTTTTGTTGAAAAAAACAGAGGGCAGACATATGAAATATAGCGAGAGCCTCACGACCTCCTTTTCTCCGCAGGGAATATCGTATTAGAGATAACCGTGCAACGCCAGGGCCACAGCTAGACTACAATTAGATGAGCAGGATTCCCAACCTGTAGGTACGCATTTCCTAGGGTTACATACCATATGGGGTACCATGAAATAAATTTTAATGGCAGGAAGCGAAAACATAATTGATTTAAAAAAGTTATAGAACATTTGTTTCTCCAAGTCACCTTGGTATAACTAACTACTTCGCTTCAATGTTGATTAATCGGGTATAATTATTAAGCAATCCTTATAAGTTTGAAAGATTATTACAATGACTGATTTCATTTGTTTGGCGTTAAACTAATACTATTAACAATGCAATAAAAAAAAATTAGTCAGACAGATGTTTTCAAAATGTCAAATCCAGTTGTCTTTTCAGTATTCTAAACCCTATAATTATTGATAAAAACTTTTAGCATAAATTAGACGGTGGGGAGGATATCTCAAAAAAATCAAAGTTAGCAGAGGAATAAAGGTTGGAACTTCTTGATATACCGTTTCATTTCGCTAGGACACGGTTTTTTTTTTTACAAATAACAAATCTTTTGTATTTTTTAATAATTTTGCAGCTTTCGTGGGCTGATTTTAGACAGCTCTTTTCGCCTTATTTATTTAAGAGAGAATATTGGGCTATGTGTCACGTTACCTCACTTCTTTCCGTCAGGAGATGATGCATTATTCAGGACAGCCCGTAACCTCAGACCACAATGTCTATCTATTAAAATTGAAGGTAAACAAACGTATGTATGTCATACTATCTTCTCGTTTCCCCAGACGGAGAAGCGCTGGAAAGGTACCAAGGATGGGGAATAATTCAGGTCCATTTCGGCCATTCTAATGTCAAATTAGTATGAAAAAAGTTGATTAATTAAAAACTAATTCACAACAATAACTTCTTGTTCCGATACTTTTAACATACTTTTCATTTTACAGGCAATTCAAAATTTATTTTATTGTTGAAGATCGTTTACTTTAAGAACATTGTTACAACAAAATAAAAAAATGACGCTGACAGAAATAAAAAAATGTATTGTTGAAGAGTATCGTATTTTTTTATCCAGTGATATAGATCAGAACCATTTTAACAGAAATTAAAGGGGTGTTTTGTTTCTGCAGATTATTGCAGAGAAGATATAGTTAGTTAGTGATTTTAATCATTATTCATTATTTCGGGTTTAAATAGTTTTGGAAACTTTATTTTGAGTATGTTGGAGTTCTATTTTGCTTTGTTCGGTCTAACTTTTCCGATGCCTAAAGAAAAGAGGTTACAGGGGATGCTACCAGTAGACGAGCAATTAGAAAACGTGAAAGGAGGATTGTTGAAACTAGAAGTTCATTAATGAACAAATAGCCAAGGTTCAGCAAGAAGGAAAAGAACAGAAGAACAAAGAAATAGCCGATTATCAGTTGGCAAACTTAGACGAGAAGAGAGAAGAACAAAGAAATAACCGATTAGCAGTAATGGCACAACGTATGAGAGAAGAACAGAAGGAAAGAGAACAAAAGAAATAACCGATTAGCAATAATGGCTAACGTGAGAGAGAAGAAACCAAGAAACAGGAGAATAGCGATTGTCAGCCATGCTACAGCATGCAGAGAAGCGTCACATGAATTGAAGACAAATCACCATCAGATACAGAACTTTTATTGCAAGACAGAACTGATATCGAACTGAGACACAACTGTGGAGAAATGGACATCTGGAAATGCTGGAGGGTTATTTCCGGGATGAAAAAGAATGAGGAATTTACACTCATTTGTCATAATGGATATAATTTAGGCAGGCTTCAGTTATCCAGTGGAAATGAAAGGATTGGTGGATGCTCCGTTAATTATCAGTGCATTTCAAAATAACATAAGGTCCATTCCAGTGTTTCAATTGGGCATGCGTTGTACCTCTACAGGGAGAGGGAGCGTATTGCTTCAAATTCTGAGGTATCCAGGACCTCTCATTCACACACCCAGCAAGGTGAAAACATAATACAACACACTTCAACAATATTATACACACATGGGCATGTGTACACGTGACCCAGGTATTTCGATTTAGCCCGTGCAACTCGACCCATACACATAGTTAATTTTATGTTTAAATAAAGGTAATTAAGTATTAATTAAGTTTGATTATAAGTAATTAATTATTTGAATAATTAGCTAAATCCGGTGAAGTAGAATTGTCTGACTGAACGACAAACAATAATAGAAAATGAAGAATTATAGACATAAATTTCAGGAATGATGTACCTGCATATAGAAGAAAAAATTTGCAGATTATCTAAATTTTCTGTAAAATAAATGATATCCGAGACAAGTAAAAATAATTATTAAGAAATTTTAAACCTGTAAATGAAATATCTTCATATCTCTAATAATAATAAAGGAGAATGTGTGTGTTTGTGTGTGTATTGGTTCTCTACAGGGCAGACCGCTGGACCTAGAGCTACGAAATTTGGAACAAACCTTCTTTGGAGGATGGGAATTTGCACCTCGGAGCCCTTTTTGGAAATTTTTAGAATTTTAATTAACTAAAAATTTAGCGAAATTTTGGCGTTTTCCATTAATAACTTCCAAAATATTACAGCACGAAAATCCTTTTTACGCCATCTGAAAATTCAAAAAATTACCTTTTCAATTATATTTTATATGAAAGCTCACGGTCCTAGATACATCATCAATGGTTGCTTCTCCATCTCAAAGCATTTTCGAGAAAAATCGCAAAAACACTTCTTCATTGTACATTCTCTAGGAGAGGAAACCTTGACTGTGTTCCCAGTCTCAACAACTGGACCGATTTTACCAATTCATCTCACTTTGCAAGCATAGCTAACAAATCAGAATGCTCCACGTTTATTGTGCAAGTTTAAAATAGTATTTTTGATCAGTACCAGCCACCATCTGAAAATTTAAAAACTCATCTTTTTAATGATATCAATTAAAATGCCGTATTTTTTTCTCTAATTTTAATAAATTTGTAAAAATATTTTAAGGCATAATTTAAAACAGTACTTTTCATTGTTCAATCTGATTCAAACAGTTGCCAAATATTATTTAATTCCGTGTTTCACTTCCATTATTAAAAGCTAAGGTAATGTCCTAATGTGTGTGTGTGTGGATTTTACTTTCTTCTTTGTTTCATCAATTTTTCTGTTAAATCTGTAAACGAAGTCCTCTAAGGTAATAATTATATTTGGAAACATATTTAGTAAGTTCAGTGATATGGTTGTTGTGTTTTAATTCTTTCTATCAGCTTGTTTTAATCAAGCTAGCATGCTGCAAGTATTTTGCATAAGGAATAAGAAAGGTGTCGACGACGTGCAATTAGATGTTGGATGACACATGCAGTTATTTGCTTCCATTAGGGACGTTCATGTAGACAATGAACAGAACAGATGCAAAGCTACTAAAAGAACACGGGTGAAGTGTCTATAACAATTTGAAGTTTAAAATTGCTTTTTTAAGGGAACTATGAAAATCAAATTATACACATGATGTTACGTTTATCCTCCAAATTCGTGACTCTCCTAAAATTATTAGCTTAGATCTTATAGTTGATTTCAAAAAGTAAGCTAGTTCCGAATAATATACAGAATTTATTTACAACATATTCACAATACCGAAATGATAGTATAAGTTAAAATTAGCCTGGAGGGTGAGCTTATATATTTTTAATTCAAATATCTATCGGGGTCTGTTACTATATTTTAATGTTATTGATTGCCAAAAATTAATAAAGGAGTGACTTATCTGGGACATAGGATCTCAGTCGGGGGGCGCTTTATGACAATGGCATGTCATTATCATCCGGCCGAGTTGCGTTGTTTTTGATTTCAGTTTCTTTTCTCATCCACAAACAATGTTTATCCTTCTTCGCCGGCTACCAACTTCCCTTCTGTCTTTTTTTATTCACTTCCTCCTCATAAAATCGACAACCCCCGGTTTTCCTCTTTTGCCACCCACTTTTTGACATTCAACTTGGTCCAACATTGTCCGCTGTCATTGGTTGGATTCTTCATAATCCGTAGCCATAGTAAGCAAAGCGCCAAAGTTGTCAAACTTTTTTTTTTAAATTGCAACCCTAAGTACTTGATCTGCCGATGGAATTTTTAATGAGTCATGAAGTATTGTCATGTGAATTTTTCTTTAAATTTACTTTATTACATTTAATCATAGATTTCTGATAAGAGATTATGCAACCAAGATCTAAATAAATGATCATATGAAGAGTACATTCAAGTAAATTAAGCAATCCGCTTTGTGTTCAAAATATTCGATCAATAACCCCAGGTAAACATTACACAGACCTAGTATATTGCATCAGACCCGGAGAAACTGTTAGGACACAGTGTGGAATAAGACAAGCACATGAATAAATGACAGAAACTGTAATGAAAAGTTAATTTCAGTTTATTTAAGAATTTAAAAATATGAAAGCAGTTTGTGGAGATTGACATGTCATAATTGAGCACGAATACTGATGCTCTGGATTAAAAACACACACATATTTGTTGGATTAAAGTCATATGACAGGTTAATTAGAGTTTATATCAGAATTATGTCTTCTATCTAACGAAATAAATAAAAATCCTGAAATCCCTAGTCAAAGATAATGCTGGTAGTCTAATAATATTTATCTTGCATAGATTCTGCAATCATGAAACTAGTATGCAGATATTTGAAAAGGTTGTCAATTAAATTAAACACACAAATTAGAAAATTGATCCTGCATACCAAATTCACACCAGCATTACTTAAATTTAAATATTTACTCACAAAAGAAACTTCCTGTATTTAGAGACATAGATAGCTCACACAGCATTTAAGTAACCAAAATTAAATCGTCTTCCTACTCCTACTTTTAACAAAATCATTCTTTAATGAGCTATCTGAACATCATATAAAAAAAATTAACAAATCTGAAAGTTAAATTTCTGTAGTTTTGAGCTTACAAATTTAAAATTTATAAATTAAAATTTTCAATTCCAAAAATCAGACTTATCTGACAACATTTTTTTTTGTAGACAGCAGGGCTGGGGTTCTGGGACAGTGGCACAACCAAGAGCTGGCAGGCAAGGCGAGTCTCGCATCTGTTTTGAAGCTTTTCATGGCACCTTGCTTAGGAAATGCTCTCCCTCCTAGCTGGTATTCGTGGGATTAAGCCTTGTAGCAGTCAGCTCCCATCTGCAGGTGGTTTCAACAGCAATGCATGGAGACTTCTTCAGGCACTTCAGTAGCAGGGCTCCAGGTCTCTCGCTTTTGACACTTTAAACCAGGCAAGGACGGTTGTCCGGACAATTTTCCGCCGGGAACAGGCCGGGCTACTCAGGACCGCTCACACCGTTAGAAGAGGCAGCCAGTCCAGGTCAACAACACTCCGAGGTAAAAGGCCCAGCCATGGCCGCACTTACGGATTTATCTCTTTCAAAACTATGGCTTCGTTGTGTGCAAACAACTTAAGCTACCGTCATCACTCAGGAGAAATTTAAAAGATTGTTCTTAGGGCCTCTGCTTAGCACCCTTTCATTACAAAACCGTTAATGACCGCCCTTACACACGCCGAGCATCAGAGTTCACTCTTTACCACCGAAATCATTGCTAGAACGCCAATTTTTTTCGGCTCCGAAAAGAAATATCAAAACATCATCTTCTTCACTAATTCTTGTTAATCGCTCAGACACCATCTGTCACTCCTTCTCTCTCTCCCTTGTCTCCTCCTCTCCAATTTTTCACCTCCCTCTTATACAAAAATAAGATGCCGTGTCAAGCCTTTCCTTCATCGCTCACTTCCTGAGCTAAAGGTCAAGCTTTTTCCATTGGCATGGCATAGAATGAAAATTGAATTAATTGCGCCAAGACGCCAAACTGTCCTCAGAGACTCGCCACACAGTCCAGCAACCCCTTGTGCACGCCTCAAGACCTGTAGTTAGCCAATTGGGAACCACTGACACTTCTGACTGGACACTGAGGTTTTTCGCAGAAAAGGAAGAGTTGGTTTTGCCCTAACACCCCCAACGGATAATTTATCAACTCAGACAGGGTTCGAACGATAGTCTTTGTGCAGGACAGACAGTCAGTCGCGCCTGGATAATAAAATTTGGAGAGTCAGTTGCACGCTTATTGTCACAAAGCCATAAACAGCGGAAGTGACCAACAAAGGCGTGATTCGAATCCTTTTCTACAAAAGAGCGGAAGACTAAAGAAACTATTTTCAATTTCAAGACTCAACGAGGTTCAAAAAAGTAAAGTTTAGTCAATTACGGGTGATTCAAACTTGCACGTGCGTTTCTCCTGAAAGGGGGAAGTATACAAAAGTAAAAGTGGAAAGAAAAAGGTCGTGTTCTACATGGGGGGTTGTTTAAAGTTACAAGAAAACCAGCAGTCCAGAATTCAGAAAGTGCAAAGGGAAAAAACAATTTGTGTAATTTAATCACTGAATTTAAACAATGAATTAAAATTTATGTTTCACAACGTAATTAAAGGAAATACATTTGCTGAAATAAAATAATAATTGAAATAATCGACACCACAGTATTCATTTTCTCACCGGCCGACTTTACAAAATAAAATGGCGAACCATATGAATATTTCACACAACAATGAGATTCAATTGAATTTATACTCCCGACTAACAAGCTAGTCGAAGAGGGCGGCTAGTATATAATACACAGAAACCTCTCTAGAGTGGTCAACCACCATTCCAAAGAAAATTGGCCGCTTTAAAAGGTTATTGTTTGGGAGTGGGAGTATAAAATATTTAAATAAGACCTAATTCGTCATTGCTGATAAAACTAATTTTAAAAATTATCCAAAGAAAAAAAGTTACTTGATACGAAAATTTCTCCATTTCTTTCTTTCTTTCTTTTCTTTTTTCGTTTTTAGAAATAAGATAAAATTTGTGTTTTGCTTGGGTCTTTCAGCTCACTTTTTCAATTTTTTTTAATTGTAAAAATATATCTAAAATTATTTCTTTGGTAGTTGTTGAGGAAATGCAATAATATCGTCTATTTTTCCTAAAGTTGTTGAGCTGAAAGTTTCATTCACCGCGACCATATTAATAATTCTTTTTGTCAGAAATAAATTGGTTATGTTTCCCGTGAGTCGATGTATGCAATAGAAAGCCCTTATTGTACTATAATCTTGTATTTTCTCCAAATTATGCATATCCACCCGAGTTGTAACAATACAGCAACGACTGTCACTTTTCAGCTGCGATATACAACCGGTAACTTTTGGTCGTTTTGGAGGTCCATCCTTTTTTACCCAGTTCGTAACAGGATAATTGGGACTTCTAGACGAAACTCCTGATGAGTAAATTGGTTATTTTTCCGGTGAGAGGATGTAAGCAATAGCCATCGAAAAACAACAACTATATATAGTACATTTGCGAATAAAACAAACCACAATTTCTTTTTATGAAGTTGTGCCTGTAGCTTCTGACATTTTATACAACTGATAAACCCCACCCAACCCAGAATTTTATTTACGAATCCATTTACGTTCCCCTATGCGTAATTCTATCTTCTGTGTATGAGAATACCTTTTAATCAGCTGGATTGGAAGTTGAAAATATTAATTTGAAGAAACAATCACTACAGAATTATCGTTCCGGCTATACATAAATGCTTATCCAAAAAATTTATAATTACGCCCCCCCTTCCCATATTACAGATAAGTATGACTTTTTTCTCCAACATTAAAGCATTAACCTTTTAACAATGGAAGAGGATTTCCTTTCCTGAATAATATGAGAAATGTCTCTTCCATTTTGCTTTCAGTGGAAACTCCCAATAGAGAAATTCCTTCGTTCACATAAAAGTCACGACTGGCCAATGTTCCCAATTAGGAACATGAAACTTTAATGAATTTTAGCAAATGCGTTTCTTATTTATATGATTGTATTTATATGTTATTAGTAACTTTGGCATTTTTAACTATGTATACGGATTTTTGGAAATTTTGGATCGTTTTTTTTATTATTATTATTATTTTTAGGAATTTTTATGCTACACACAAATTAAATTGTAAAAACAGCCCATTTTTAAGAATTTCTGTACATTATCCAATTTATATCTAAAACATAATTTGTATATCAAAAAACCAAGCTTACTTTTAATTATAAATATCAATTTTTTCAAAATATGAACGTTAATTTATTTTTAAATGAATTTTAAATTCGATGTTCCCAATTGGGAACATTGACTTGTAAACTGTTAATGCACTATTTTAGGGAGCGTATTGCTTGTACTATATTCTAGTGAATTTTTTAAAAAA
>BGPR01008106.1:21397-66169 GCA_013235015.1 Araneus ventricosus | reverse complement strand
CTGTTGTACTTCGTTCGGTGCGTATTGCTCTCGTTTTTCAGATTTTTAGAAACCCAGTTCCATAACATTCAATGTAAAGCGTAGCTACTAGTTTCCTGTATGCTGAAAGCGAGCCGCTGATGTTTTAAGTTAAAAAAAAATTGCCCGGTACACCGCCAGAATGCCGCAGGCATTGCGTGTCAATCTCCTTTTCGGGTGACGCATGCGCAAGAGAGCAATAAAAAGCGCTGCACATCAAAACAGCGTTTAGCGACGTACCGTGAAATAAGAAAAACTGGCGAGAAACAGGTCCGCACCGTAAATTCCAGGTTAACCAATTTTTGTTTCTGATGAGCCATGGCATTTTAAAATTTGGCTGCCTGTGGTTTTTAAATTTAAAGTATTTTCATGTGGGTCTGAGCCACAGCTCCACACACAGGAGAAGTATCTCGTACTAGTCGTCGAAGTAAGGTTTTTTAGGAAAGCAGTTTATTGCATAATGAGTTTGGACTTGTAGTTTAGCCGTAAAGATGAGTAAAAAAACAGGATTGATTGTTTGGATAATGGTTGATTATTGCATCCACGATATCGCAGTGCAGCTGCTTTGTTTGCTCTTGTTTTTAATTTCCGCCTTCAATACTTTTATTTTTTATGAAAATTAATACCAATTCTTCTCATTCAGTTGGAATGGAGGGGATATCTTAAGGGAGCGCTCAGACTGGGTGGTCTTCTCACCATATAAAATCTATATTTATATATACAATTTATTAATATATGTTGCTTTTAGTATGTCATAATTACTATTTTAACCATTTTAGTTCTTTTAAGATTATTTATAGATATATAAATTATAGCGACTATATTTTTGTTCATTGTATTCTGGTTAGCTACAATAATATATTAGTCAGGAATCTATACTTATAGCAATGGTTGTGTGTGTGCGTGCGTGCGATGTCCAGACGAATCTATCGCACTTACAGCTGTGGAATCTGGCACACAGGTAGTCTTAGTGGTGACTCAATGAACCTCGAAGCCGGAATTTTAAAATTTAATCTAGAAAATTTTTTATTTAATGTTTTGTGTTGTTTTGGTTGATTTTTCGCACTAATTTCTAAATAGAATTGTTTGGAATAATTGTACGAAAAAAATAGACACACCATCGAAAAGAGCACATGATTTCCGTTCTAATGAAGTCAGTTTTGAATTTTTAACCTAATTTATTGAATTTTGTGAATTTTTTAAAAAATGGTCAGTTTTGCCATCGAAGTTTTATTTTCGTTTTAAATTTGCTGCATCCAACCTTCTAATGACACAATTATTTTCAGCTTATAACTGCAACGGTTCTGTCGGATTTAAAACAAGAACGGTTAAAATATCTTTTTCTGTTTTTTCTTAATTCATTTTTTCCTTTTCAGTTGAAAGATATTTTTTCTCTTGCGAGGCTTTCTCCCGCGACACCTCTCCGGAAAGTTACGGGCAATTTCATTGGCTTACGGGGCAGGGTGACGTCATAACCTTCAATTGAATGACTTTGATTATTATTTTCGGATTCGATTTTATATTTTGTTTGCTGTATACTAATCATTTTCACGTTGCAATTTTTTAATATTATTTCGGATTAACGTACTCTGTACTGCTTTTCTACGGTTGAAATGTCATTATCGAAGCGGGAAAATCAATAATGTGTATCTTTTGTTTTGTTTTCAGAACTTTTTAATGTCATTGTGGGCGGGTTTTTTTTCCATTTTGTTGAAGTCCTGATTCCACGGGCAACGCCGTGTGCGTATTGCTAGTATGTTTTATAATTGTGCAGTAAGTTTCTCATAGTTAGATTATCGGTCAATTAGCGTTTTCACTAAGCTATATACGAACTAGTATGTGTGTGGAGGGGGGGGGGGTGCTAAGCCATCTCTTGAGAGATAGGCTGCTCCTCTTCTCTTTCTATTGCTACGGGATTGTATGCTGGTATTTCCTTCATTACTACATTTTGGCTTGTATCAATGTTTTGAAATAATTGCTTGGCAAGCCGTTGGAAGTATTGTTCATTCTAAAATACGGAAAGCCTCCGCACTTCTGCGCGTGGCCCAGGAGGTGTTTATTTGAAAAAAATAAGAGTAAATTGAGAAATGGAGGGTGAGATGTTTAAATTGTACTTATTAGCATATAAAACATTTTATTTTTTTATGTATTTGCTGTTAAGTCTACCTAAAAGAATTCGCCTACTCGAGATGAAGGACATGACCTCAGAAAGAACTCCAGAAAAGTCTGACTTATAAGTCAGTATAAGTCTTACTTATTGCACGTCACCCTTTTACGTAGCAAAATATTCCAAAAGTGGTAGTCTCGGGTTTTTTAAGCGAACAATAGTCCTGCATGCTGCTAAGTTGGGGGATTTTTAAGACGTTCTAGCTTCTGATGAACCATATCGTTTAAGATACCTGCCACGTTGTATCTTTTCGTACTTGGAAATAAGAAAAATTATATATTTTGTTGACTGACTGGAATATATTTATGACATTATGACATCAAAAAGGGGCGTTGCTATTAGAAATTTTCAAACTATTGCAATTTTTAATATCTTCACAATCCGTTATGAAAAACTCAGTGTGTAAAAAATACGCCTTATTGGAAATGTTAGGCGATTTCCGATGATTAAAAATAAATATGACCTTTCGATTTCAGCCACTGCGTTTTCTTTCTATATTACTTCTTCTTTCTCTCCTTTTCTACAAAATTTTCCAAAATCTAGTTTTAAATATTAATTGCATGGTTAATTTCTCTCAAGGAAAAATATATGTATTCTCAATAAGGAATGTCTTTTCCATTCATGCCTGCTTTTGAGAGAAGCAGTAGCTATTATATTGTGCTGTTAAATTGCTTTTAAAACGGGTCTCCCTAGAGCAAAATATTGTGTAAACATTTATAATTTTTTAAAGCTAATAAAGTTCTCGGAATTGTGCAATTGTCGGTAACTCTGCACTTTTGCAAAAAAATTTGAATATAAATTAGTGCCTAAATATCATTAGTAATTGTAACTGTTTCGGATGCTAATTGTTACCTTAACTATCGTTGATGTTCTGTTGCGTGCGTTAATGTTATGTTTTGGGGTGTAGAAAGTGATCGTCTGAATAAATATATATATTCCTAAATATACTCTGATTACTTCTGTTTATATAAGTAATAACAGGGTGATTATAATTAAAGTTGCACATTCAAAAGGCTATAAGAAAAGAACCACTGGTCAGAATGACCTGATATTTCATTTGAGTATACGTGAAGCAATGGTAAAGTTTTTGTGAAAGAGAAAAATAGTTCAAAGGTTGACCGACAGATGCCGATGTACTACTGATAAGATGCTAAAAAACGTTTGCTTTAAAAGATATGCTAATTAAAAGACAGAACATGCTCACCGCGCATTACACTTGCGATGAAAAGGCGATGAACATGCAGTTCATGTTATTCTGCGTCTGAAAAGGTAGTCATGACTATCATTGAAGGAAAGGGCTTTGCTTGTGAAGCTTTCTTACAAGAACGGTGACTGTGTGGCAATTGCATTGAAGAAATTCCGGATATTAAAGGGTTTAAGAAGATGCTCTGGTCGATGACAGCATTCGGTCTGAAGAAGATATTGATAAATTCGAAGAGTCGGGTTCATTTGACAAATGTGGCAGAGAGAAAAAAGCAACTGCTTCGACGTCAGTGGAGGATGTGGCGTTTTTCAGCACCTTATCACGAGTACAGCGTCATATATCGGTCAACTTTTGAACTATTTTTTTCTTTTGCAAAACAAATTGCCATTGATTCACGTATACTCAGATGAAATATCAGGTCATTCTGACCAGTGGTTCTTTTTCTACAGCCTTTTCACAGTGCAACTTTAATTATAATCACCCTGTACTTAACTGTTTATGGAACCAACCACCTTCCATCTCTGATATAGACTAGATTTAAGGTATTTTTAACTAGATTTAAGGTATTGCATGGATATTTGTTTCCTTTTATTGCATACTGGACTTTCTGTTTTGAATTCTCTTAGTTGCTTCGGTATCACCAAGCAAATGACAAAAGCATTCTAACATAGAGGAAATGATATTTTATTGACAAGTTCGAAAGAGAAAGAAACTTGGTAAATTGAAAGTTTGATATAGGACTTCAGTGAACTTTCCAATCGGTAAAGTAAAGGCTGTGAAGCCAGGATGACTTCAGGAAGGCGAAAGTGAAAATGGAAAAAAAGCGTGTGAAATAGCATTCAAGTCTTTGAAGGAATTATTGCGCGATATGCTATTGGTCCCTGTGTTGGAGCTAAACCAAAAACTCATATTTTAACTTTCAAAACAAGGAAAGATACATGGGATATTCTGTGTACTTGGTATGAACAAGGGAACGAACAGATGCCTCATTTGTTTCCTTGTTATTTTATCTGTAGTTTTTGCATTCACAGTATAAAAATTATCCTTTTGATGGCACTGCGAATCATGTGTCTATACTTTAACGTACTTGGCAGAGTTATAGGGCAAGCTGAAAAATTAAAATGTTCAGCAGCCAACTTCAATGCTATTTAATAGAATTCTAAGTACCTTGCCCAAGGATTTTCTTGGATCAAAAAATGCTTGGGAACCCTTCTCAGTAATTGAAAGAATTGCGAAAAGTCTAACAGAAAGACTTAGTTCGCATGAGCAAAGATTGGATTTCGTGAAGGATCCAATGGAAAACAAATGTGTATCTTCTATGGCCCTGGCAACTTTATATAAAATCAATCTGATTTGGTCAGAAGCAAAGCAACATGAAAATCAAAAGTTATTTTTGTGGTCGTACTGGTCATTTAAAAAGGAGCTATTATAAATTTTAAAACGAAAATGCTTGGGCAAGAATAAAAGTAATCTGTCCAAAGCTGGAGAAGTTTTTACAAGCGGCAGAACATGTGAAGCTGACTACGCCAGAAAATGCATTTCTTCGTTATGTCTTACACTCTTGATAGAAAAACGGGAAGTAATTGAATAATTATAATTGGGCGTAATTAAATTAATTGAATGTTTATTATATATGCAGTATTCTAGCTCGCATCGATGAACATTAATTTGTAAATCACAAAAATGACTGCCAAATTTATCAAAAAATAGATGGTACTTCAATGAAATAGGAACTCAGATCTCACAATCGGTCTGCCTAAAATCAAATAATTGCATTCTGAAATTGTACTTTTTTAAAATCCTTATTGCAAGCTCTTGAGGATTCATCAATTCCAAATAATGCTCATTTGCATATCTTATGATTAAAAAATATTTCTCAATTCCAACTTTGTTTATAGAAACTCAAAGTTGGTTTTCATTAAAACTGTTATTGAAACATCACCTTTGAACTACAATTCTTTGCATACTACAGTAAAGCAGAACAGCATTTTGCAAATAAAGAATATTTGTGCGCAAGCTTATATAATGCTTGTTAATTAAAATACATTCGAATTAAAATAGCATTAAAATTTATTTTTTATATTTTATTTATACTAAATAGCATTTCTTTTCAGTCTCACTGAAATGGAAAAATTGTGGCAAAATGGGAATTGAGAAATATTTTACAATGTTATGAGCAAAAATTTTATTTATAAAAAGCACTACATAAATAATATTTTTGCACAATAATTAAACGAAATTAAAAGCAATTTATGAAAACCAGAGAGAAGATTTATATTAAATTTTTATTTACAAAATTAAGTATCTATTTGAAATTACGCTATTTACAGACGATTCATTCCGTAAGGAAAGAGTCTATTAAACACTATATGTGCTAGTATAATTCTTCAACTCTCTATATGCAAATAACATTTATGTACGCACAAATTTTTACATTCATACAAATAATTATCCAACATCAAATTGGAAAAAGTTTATAAATAATTATGAGTATGAAGGAATATAAACATCTGACTACTCACAAATCGAGTCTAATTATAACCATACAGATTAACAACAAATAAAAAGTAATTAACAACTAATGCAATTACTGTTCTTTTAATACTACATAATATCATAAATGTTTTCAATTCCCAAATTAATTAAATGATTCTAAAGACACTTTATATGTCAAAGATTTTTTTAAAAATTTGCATGTAATAATATTAGAGAGATATTTAAATATGTGCTTTATCATAAATGCTTTGTATTCTAAAAATTATTCCAATACTACGCCTTGTTAAAATGATATAAACTCATGCTTGTTTCTCAATAAAAGCATATTTTCGCCTTCAAGCAAAATGCAAATATAAACAGATGACATCAGTTTGAAATAAAATTTGTTACAGATGATAAAAACTAAAACATTAAAATATTTAGATGCATTTTACACGATTCATGTCTATCAGAATTATTTCATTACAAAAAACAAAATAAAAAAAAATATTTGGTCCAAATTGATGATTTATTATATTCCTGAAATTAAAATTCTAAATTTTATGGCATATGTTGATATATTCCTTTAAAGAGTATCTTTTTAAATTTATTACTAAAATATTCGAATATTAGATTATAATGAATTATTTAATATATATTTAAATCAGTATATATGAGAGAATTTTCAAAACTTATTCATGCATATGGGGAGAAGTTATATATCCATAAAAGATTGGTTTTCAAAAGTATCTTTGTTTTATGCAAGAGTCAAAAATATTAAGATCGTCATCAGTTCGACTACATCTTTTTATTTTCGCTTCTTTTCTAAACTTTATTTTCATTCAGATTGAAATCGAGAAGTTGAAAAAAAAAATTGCTCTCAAACAGAAAGACAATAGTTTCAAACAGATATTGAAGATATCAGATACCAGTACATAATCGGGTTTGGGTATTCTACCTCTCCAGGCAAGTAAACGGAGCAAATTAACAAATCCTGATGCCGAAATAGAAAGAAAGGATTATCGTTTCTTCCATGAACGACACCTGCGAAAAGGAGTATTTTCATTTCTCGTGGAACATTTTTGGATTAAATTGGGTCTCTACACCGAAGTCGACTATTGAGCTTTTCATCATATTGAAAGACATGAGACATAAGGAATGAAAACACTTTTATCGGCAAAAGTATGAATTGATTGTCTAAGAAAGTCTTATCCGAATGTGGAGGAATTTGTTGAAAGTACTGAATAGCCATCTCGTAAATTTTACATGTTAGAATATCATTATGTATATTCTTAGTATTTTTAGAATAAACATTGAATATTAAAAAAATAGACTCTGCATAAGAATCTCGCTAATACATGGGACATAAAATACACAAGGGACTCACTTCTTATATTTTGAACTAATTTGATATTTAAGAAATCTCTCTGAAGCCCCCTTCAGATCTCAAAATATATTTTATCGTAGTCCTTTCTATTATTTGGACTTTTTCCAAACAGCGTAAAATATCAACTGTGATTTTACACACAGTAAAAAATGTATCTCTATTTTTATGACAACTTTTTAAACTAGTCTTGATTTCCTTATGTTCTGAACTCCCCATATGGAGAACTACCCCATTGTGAGAGCGTGAGAGCCTGTTATTTCCCTGATATATACTAATGAGTTCATGCGATTATACCAAATCCGCAGGCGAGTTCGAAAAATGCCACTCTTTCAGTTACTCAAAGTACTGACGGTTCGGTTAAGCAAAGTAGTCTGATGTCCTGGGATTAACCGAATGCATTTTTCTTTCGGCATTCCAAATGTCCATTGCGCTTTCCAGTTTGTTAAAAGGGTATTGTTCTGTTTTAAAATATCTGATGAAAAGTGGAATGTTTCGTAACAATCAGGACCATACGGGGAAGATTCTACGCCCTTGGCCAAAGCTTTGAAAAATGTATTTGCAGTGCTGTCGGCGCATTTTTTAAGGTAGAGTAAGCTGAGAAGAAACCTGCATCAAATTTCGCCAACAGCTGGACAATACCAGTGTTGAGACTTAAGCAAAGTTGACGATACTTTAAGGTAAGACTGTATGATCAGTACAAGCATTTACTAATTGTTCAAATGCTTCCAACATAGCTGTAAAAATGTCGAAATATCTGACTTCCAAAGGTTTGACAAACGTTAAACCATCAAATATGTGTATTCAGCTCTATGCGAAAATCTGTGAATCAATATTCTTGAGTTATCCGAAGAGAGCAGAAATAGATCAGCTGTCTGAAAATTTAGGTATGCCAAAAAGACCGGCTTACAGCTGCTTTCGATCTCCTCGGATCTGCTCAAAATGAGGGAAGACTTTTTGAAAATCATTGTAACTAGGGGTAAATCGTAGGTTTATGGCTATGATTCAAGAAGATCGAGCATATCTTTCAACTCAAATTTCTCTGTCCTAACAAATACGCCGATACAACACTGTGCACATTTTTCAAAGCTCTAGTGTCTGGTGACAGCTACAACCTTGTAACTTCCAACGCATGCGTGGGAGAGATCTAGGTCAATATTGCCGAGTGTCTTCACTCTGCGTTTGTAGTTTAAAAGCCCGATGCTGTTTCATCACTCTTCGTAAATTGAATCTAAAAACTTTTTTAAAACATACATTTATTTTTTAAAATAAAAAAAGCATAATTTCTTTTATTATTTTCTATTTACGTGCTAATTATTCTTATTATCTTCAACATTTAATTACTTGTAATTTTAAGTCTTTAATTTAAAATTGATTAATGTAAATTTAAATGCATCGTGAAATCAATTTTTTTACGAATTCAATACCCGATGACGCAAAATCGAAATTTAATTAAAATAATTGATTAACTGATAAACCAGTTTTGAAAATGTTCAAATAGAATATTGCCATAAAAGAAAAACAAGCATTTCAATAACTCTAGCACATCAGGAAGAAAGCGAAAAATAGATTACACTATTTCAACTTTACAAACATGAAGCAAATTAAGCTAAATAAAAGTGTTTCGAAATAGAAACCAATCAAATATAATAATATCAGTAAACATTTTACAACTTGTTCAATGAATTTAAAACCAAAGAGAAAATTTTAAAATACTGGAACCGTATTTCCTACACGTTTTATCTCCTTCCTTCACTGCATTCTTTTTCTCAAAGCCAGAATCAAAACTTTTATTTCCATTTCGATGAAAATCCAATAAAAGATGAAAAGCAAATGGACTTTTCGTAAATATTGATCATCTACAGATGAACAAGTGAATCAAACAAAAATTGCAAATCTGAAACATCCGTCAATGACAGAGTAAAAGAAAAGTGAGGTTCGATTTGCCTCTCGTGAAACTCCTCGTGACGAAATAAAGGATTCTGGTTTTGAAATTGAAAGAAACGGATAATCTCCTCCCTTTTCTGTCAAGGAAAGATGCAAAAATTAGAATTTTCTTTCGTTTCCAGTGGAACTTTGGAATTAAAATTTATTTTCGTTCCAAATATTGACCGTGAGCTTCTCATCACGTTGGAAAAATTAAGAAATAGGGAACAAATCTGCTACCTTTTGATAAAGGTATCAATTATATTGAGTCTAAAATTCGTTCAGAAATTGATTGTTTTACTTTTGTTTGAAGACAGAGAAACTTCTGAAATCATGAAAATTTGAACTTCGAGATTTTAATAAATCTCCACGTTCAGACCTCTATGAGCAAGAAAAACTCACCTTTAGTGCTATGTCTACCTGTCTGTGAATACGATATCTCAAAACACTTTAACCCTCTCACACTGAGTGAGGTCCCAAAGTTTTCAGTTGTCAACGAAAAGGGCCTGTCTGAGGCGTTCAGCTTGGTGGTGGGTTAAATGACCACCCAGGTTGGGAGAGTCCAATTCATGTCGCTTCCTTTCAAAAACTCCCGATTTTAAAGGGACTAGAAGAAAAAATTCGCCTCGGGATTAAAGAGTTTATAGCTGGGCAAATAAAATTTAAATTGGCATTTTTACTCGAATATTGAATACCTCCATAACATTACGGACAAAGTATATCAAAGGAAATTGTGGATCTCTGTGTGCTAATGGACACGTCAATAACGAAACGCAGGCAGCTAGATGGCTGAAAATTGGTATATAATTGAATCACCAGATTTATAGACGTGTCACGAATTAGGGATCATATCCATTATCTGTTGTTGTTTTCCGGTATGTCTATTTGTGTGCTTGTGAACGTGATAAGTCAAAATCGCAGAAAGCTAACTGCACGAATTTTAGCATTAATTCCCTATACTCAAATTGTCTATCCGTACCCATCCATTACTCAACGGGGCAAAATTCTTTAAACATACTCTATTCTCTTCCCGATATAAAGAAGTTATTTTCTCTATCAAAGAACCTGAATTGACAGAGGTTATTAGATTACGATCAGATGTGGCAGATGAAACTATCAAAGTCAAGTTTAAGCTCAAGGGTTGAAGGGAAGGCACCTCCCACTGAGTAGTTGAAACTTCGCCTTCCATATTCCATCTTCTCACGAAGAATAAAAAAATTCTTCTGAACTGGACAGCCTATTCAGTTCGAGAATTTATAGGAGTAAAGGCGCTGTTTCAAGTACCAGAACTTTGGACATACACAAAATAATTGCAAAAACAACATTCCCTTCTGCGCTTTCTGTTCAGGAAGACATGACTCTAGGCATTGCATTAGCGATCATATTAAATGCATCAACTGCTCTCTCTCAAACCATTACAAAAAGACCAATTATGATCCTAGGCATACAGCAGCAGATGGAAATTGTCCATGCTTCATAAAGGAAGTAGAAGCCTATAGGAGAAGTACCACTTTTTGATGAACCACATTCCCTTCGATTCTTCACTCCATTGGCCTCTCTACGAAAAAGTAAAAAAACACCTCCTGGTAATCCAGATCAATCTTCAAAAAGCCAAGATAGCCACAACAATGCTTCTTAAAGCAGCAAAACAGCATCAGCCGGATTTATTCCTCGTTCAAGAGCCTCACCTCAAAGATGGGAAAATAGCTGGCATTCCCAAATGCTGGAAAAGTTGGCTTTCAAAAAGTGGGAAAGACGGCATTATAGCTCTTCCAACATACTCCACCCCAGTTGTGTTGTCAGCAAAGGAAAACACTATGGCTATTAAAATAACGAAAAACTCAAAAGCTTTCACAATCATTTCTTCGTATTCTTCTCCATATGCTAGCTTCAGAGAAATCTTGGATGAACTGAACGATCTAACAACAAATATCAATGGTAAAGAATACTTGATTGGTAGAGACTTCAATGCGCACAGTCAACGATGGGGTTATAGAGACGAAGACTCAAGAGGAAAGCAACTTCAGGAGTTTATTGCAGAAAAACACTTCCTCCTTCTCAACAACAGTGATTCCCCTCCGACTTTTGAATACAACAATAGACAAGGCTGGCCCGACATGACGATGGTCTCCAGCTACTCCTTAGCAGAAATCTGTGAATGGGATGTACTTGAGGAAGAATCCTATAGTGGTCAGAAATTTGTAAAAACAGGCATCAACTCCAATATTTCTTTCCCTTTCTTTTGCAAGATTCAAAACGGCTCACGGAGGCCACTGTAAATTCGTAAATCTCTTCAAGTCGAAAGTCCAGGCTCTTCGAAATCTTATTTCCAATATTTCTAATGAAGAAGAGCTCAATGAAACAACCAGAACCATTCAACTTGAAATCCACATAACATGCAAACAAGTATATAAAATTAAACGTAACCCCCGATTCCAAACGTAACTTGGTGGAATAGAGATATCCAAATAAAGAAGCAAGAATTAAAAGCCCTGGCGAGACGTCTCCAAAAGAGTAGAGGCGAAGATAGAATCCACTACAAAATTGTTCTGTCGAAAAAAGAGCTATGTTCAAGAAAGCAGTCAAAAGTGCCCAACGTAGATCTTGAAGACTGCTTTGCACCCAGACACAAACTCCTTACGGAACTCCATACCGGTCAGGATTAAAAACTTACAAACCACCCTCGGACATCTTTCAAATAATGGAAAACAGCGAGAAAGGAACTCCCACAGAATTCGGGCTAAAAATTCTACAAAAACTGTATCCAAAAATTGCACCAAGAGCAGCACAGATACAACCCAATCAAACCCTCCTCGAAGAAGAAAAGTTTTCTCAACAAGAAATAGATGAAATCGTCAAGAAAATTCCCATCGGTAAAGCCCCTGGATACGATGGCTCTGATAATATCATTGTAAAAGTAATTTTTAACTCCTTTCCCTCTCTTTTGTTAGACTTTTTCAATAAGTGTCTAGAACTTATATGTTTCCTGGATCCTTTGAAAATTGGACTTGTTATCCTGTTTCACAAGACGGGCAAAGAGGAACAGAATATTAAATCGTACAGACCAATATCTTTGCTCCCCACACTTGGCAAATTGCTAGAGAAACTCCTTCTTCAAAGATTTAACTTCCAATTAAAGACAAATAAACGTCAACACCCACAGCAGTACGGATTTAGAGAAGGCAAGTCAGCTGACTACGCACTCTTGCATGTCACATCTCTCCTAGAACAAGCTCGAAGGCAGGAAAAACACGCTGTGTTGATATCTTTAGATATCTCGGGTGCATTTGAGAGTCTACAATACTCCTCCATCTGAGATAGATTTGCTTCCCTCTCTCTCTTCTCCAACATTAGCGAAACGCTTCTTGATACATTAAGAAACAAAAAAGTGGCGATGCAAACCAGAGAAGGGCCGGTCCTCTGGGAACAGACTCAGGGATGTCCACAGGGTTCATGTAACGGGTCAGCATTTTGGAACATCGTGGCAGACGAAATCCTATCGGTAAAGTGGCCTCAAGGAGTTCATCTACAAGCATTTGCCGATGATTTTGCGTTCATCGTCATAGACAACACCAGAGAAGGTCCCAGAAAGTTCAACAAATTAGCACTGGACAAATTTAAGGAGTGGGCAGACAAAAATAAACTGCACATCTCAATGGGAAAATCAAGCTATGTCCTTTTCAGCGAGCTTGTAAGAGGACCAACGATTAAATGGGGGAAACCAATTAATTAACCGTAAAAACCATTTTAAATATCTAGGCGTTGCAATAGATCATAAATTAAACTGGCTACCACACGTAATAGAGCAGGGCAAAAGAGCCATGGATCATTACCAGCATTTCTGCAGAATCGCAGGAAAATCTTGGGGCATCAACAAAAACATCAGAAGGCTATTATATAAAACAGTTATAGAAAGAACACTATGCCATGGAGCAGCTGTGTGTGTGTGTGTGTCTGGGGACATAATATAACATCCCGACTCCAGAAAAAGCTGGACTCCATTCAACGTCTATTTCTTGTATATATTACAGGTGCATACAGGACAACCTCAACCGCTGCTCTCCAAGTGGTCACCGGTCTTCAACCCCTCCACCTATAAATCCAACAAGAAGCAACTTATGCCTGAGTTGCTCGAGGAAGATCTTCATCCAACTTTTTCACCGTTATATTCAGCCCAACAGATTACGAGAGCAAAAGCAATGGAATTCATATTCCCCCCCCCCCCCCCAATTTTCTTCTCCACAATCAAATTTCATTTTCAGAAAATCACATAGACTCAGGAGTCAAGGCTATATATACCGATGGATCTAAAACAGAACGAAGGTAGTGGAAGCGTATATTGCATTCTAGAAAACTATGGAATAATTGCCTCATGGCAAGGTGAACTTGATCGCAACAATTCGGTTTTCCAAGCTGAAATCCTCGCAATTAGATTGGCAATTGAAGCAGCTTCTTCCCTTCATAGACCAATCCAAATTTGGACAGACAGTTTGTCAAGTTAGATGGCCATACTTAATCCTAAATCCCGCCATAGTATGGTCAGTGAAATTCAAACCCTTTTGCTCTCCCATAAACACATTCACCTGAGATGGCTCAAAGCCCACGTCGGTTATTTAGGCAACGAATGCGTAGACCAATTAGCCAAAGAAGCCATCACAAAAGGCGACCCTTTCCTTCTACCTAAGCCACTTTCCTACCTGAAAGCCGAGATTAAGTCAACTGCTTTAAGCATCTGGCAAGACAACTGGGATAACGGAGAAACTGGCCGCAGTACACACCGTATAGTGCCTAGGGTCTCAAACAAGCCAGTAGGATGGAATAGAGAAGAGATAATGTTCGTTACAGGACACGGGCATTTCCCCTCATACCTTCTTCGCTTCAATCTTCGAACACATGACAACTGCTCGTGTGGAGAAAAAGGAGATCCAATTCACTATGACACAAAATGTCCGTTTACCCTCTCCTGGCACTTCCAAACTCCAACAGTGTCACTCAAATTACAGTGGTTGAAAAACATTCTCACGAACAACTTCTCAAGAACCCGACTTCGACTCCTAATGCGTTTCATATGTGATGAGAACAATCTCATTGTAGAGGATAATAATTGAGCACTCATCCACCCAGACTGACACACACTTCCGGCTACTTAAGATTTTTTCCCTCTACGTATTTTTTTCTATTTTGTATTGTTTTCTATGTTGTTCTGCCCAGTGTATGTTTCTTTTTCATTTTCATTTGTTCTTGTACCTGTTACTTGTTTTTGTCCCTTCTTAAAAAATAAAATTCACCTCCATCCATCCAAACCGGAAAGGAGCCAAATGTCTCTAAACACGGGGATGCAGGTGGTGTAATGTAATATAATACATTTGCATAGAAGGGTTTTTCCTTATTTTGGAATAAAATCGGTTTCTTCTGTCGGGCACCTTTAGCCGAATTTTTCATCATGCTGAAGTATAACATGTAGAACTTTGAAAAAAAAATAATGAAAACTGCCGATGATTTTGTCCTTTTTCCAATCTTAAGGCATGAATGCTACCGGAAAAACAATTTTCCGACAACCACAGCAACAAATCTAAACCGAAGAGGAAATTAAAATTTTTTCATGGCCACTGTCGCTTTAGATTTAAAGTTCATATTCATGTTCACTTTTTATTTATTTTATTATAGGGTTTTAGTATTCAATGTACAAATAACAGAAAATATTAATTTCTTTCATAAACTCCCTTTTCCATGTCATTTTCTTTAGTTTTTTTATTTGCCGAACAAATCTACTTATAAATTACAAAGCCTTGCTATAAATAACCATAATCAAGCCAAAATGCAGTGTATTTGAGCCTCAATAACATGTTTCAATAAGAAGCCCACATATGCGGATGAGTTTTATCTGGTAGGAAAAAACAGAAACGGTTACAATGGTGCGATATACAGTCTGTTTCCACGTATCTTCAATTATCTCCATACTAAATAAGACTGTAGATGCAGATATACTTTCCGTTGACACATGTCGTATGAAATTTCATATTAATTTATAATTTCGTTGTAAAGATCATGTGATGACATATCAAATTCCATCCTTCCAGCTAGATTCGTTTCTGAGCTATTAAATACAGAACACAGAGATAAAAAGACAAAAATAAATTCTGACTTTAGAGAGGCTTCAACCCGGAAATTTCCTCAAAATTTCGAGGTCGAATTTTTCGACGATTACAATATTTTTTTACTTTATAAACAGGAAAATTAAAAAGCAGAAAGTTGTATCTTTGAAATTTTCTAATTAAAAATGTTATAATATCAAATTATTTGTTAAGTATACGTAATCGCTGGTCCGCGTTTTCTGTAATTCCAAGGAATTAATTAAATACTTTGTAATGTTTAAAACAAATTCGTTGCTAAGATAACGAAAAGTTTCATTATAATAAGTAATTTTAAGTACTCTGTCAGCCATTTTATGAAATTGTGAGACGTAACAAATTTGAATTCAGAAAGCAGTTAATTCTGAGTACTAAATTAGTTAGTAATGTTTTTAAGTAGCATAATTTAACCAGATATTCTTCTTTTTCCTAAAACAAATCTGTCTTTAACAACCTTAAAAGTAAAATAATTTAACTAAAACTAACATTCCCTTAAAATTTAAGCGAACAACCGAGCAACAGAACTACGCAAAATTATAGTTCCGGAACTAAAATTCATTACCAAATGCCTGTTGCAAAACCTTTTCCTGAAAACTTGAGCAGTAAACTAAAATAACTGTTTCATCCCAAGATAGTTAACATTTAAAATTTTAGCCCAAGCACATGTTTTGAATCTGTTACAACATTTTGCACTGAAAAAAATTATTCATATTTTAGGAACTGACAGACGCAGTTTCTTAAAAAATGCTTTAACTTAAAGTGTAACAAATTGCATGTCTGACTACATTGTTCCTATTTAACATCCAGAAAAGTCTTAATATATTTAAACTTTTTATTACATGAAACGAGATATGAGTAATGTACTTAATTAAATCTTGTGGAAATATTGTTTCGTGCTATGAGACGATCTGTATTCTAGCTTAGCTAAATTGAAGCTTGAAAAGTTTTTGGTTATAAAATCCCACCCTAAGAATTCTAGTTTAAAAATATTTAAAAAGTTGGAGATAATTACGTACTTTTAAATTATAAGCTGTGTAACGTTTAGAAAGCTTGAACATTAATACTTACACAAAATATATATTAATCCTTACACAAAATATATATTAATCCCTACACAAAATATATATTAATCCTTACATAAAATATATATTAATACTTACACAAAATATATATTAATCCTTACACAAAATATATATTCATATAGGTGTAGTGAAATGGCCAATCACTTTCATTTCAGATTGACTGCAGCGCCCCATCAATGTATTTGCCATATCAAAATTGTATACCATAATTATTTGCATTTCAGAACTTTTAATTAATTAGTTAGTGTATGCAGAAGTTCATTTTATACAAAATAGGTAAAAGTCGACACTTTTCCAACTGGTGTCTTTCGGTATTTTTGTTCAAATTAAATCACTAATTTCAAAGGTATGCCGATACGGGTGCTGCAATCACAGTAAATTGCAAATTAACTTTCGAGCGAAAAACATTTATTGGGAAGGACATACCTTATTTTCTTAACTTTTCAACAGTGTCCCTAGCGAATATTTTGTCTCTTAAAAATTCTGTCCCTAACATTCTATTCCAGGTTT
The DNA here is from genome assembly GCA_013235015.1 of Araneus ventricosus. Classification (NCBI taxonomy): domain Eukaryota; kingdom Metazoa; phylum Arthropoda; class Arachnida; order Araneae; family Araneidae; genus Araneus; species Araneus ventricosus. The sequence goes on along the minus strand of BGPR01008106.1, from coordinate 49,272 downwards.
TAATCAAGTAATTGGTTTAAATAGAGGGTTATACAGCAAATCTGTTATAGTCTGCTATTTTACAATTAATTTTGCTTTCCTTTCTATTATGGCTGTTAAGATAAAATCGCTTATTTGCAAGGTTCAATAGTTATAAAGAATCAGAGAGGGTAACGCATAATATTTATCACTATGTAAGCATATAAATTTATTATATGTAGGGAATTGTGGAAGAAATCGGAAGTTATTATTTTTAGATATGTGCAGAGCATATTCAGAAAATTTTTCTTCCATTGACGAGCGTTATGTATTTCGAGAGATGTTCTAGTCTACAATTTTAAAACTTCAATGCTTATTCTATATTATTAGTTTATGTCAGTGGTTCCAATTTCTTCTAAAACATGTCCAAAGGAGGAGAATACATAGATGGAAAATCAGGATGCTTAGTATATTAGTATTATCACTGACTTTAGACGACTTTCACTGTGCATCTTTACAAAAATTTAAAAAATGATGTTTTGAATACAGTGACCATTTATTTTTTTCCCTCAAAACGGGATATCTACTCATTTTTAGGTAATAGTATGTGTATTCAAGAAATTTTATATTTCTTCAGTTTATATTTATCAATGAAAAGAACAGGAATGAACAAGTGCAAATAAATATTTAGGAAATTTTGTATTTTTTTGAAGAACAAATTTTTGCTTCAGTATATTTGGTGTTGATTTCAAATTAAAAGAAAATTCTTATTAGGATTTCTTAAAATTTGCTGTAGTAATTAACATTGCTTTAAGAATTGCGAACTACAACTGACTTTTTTTCGCTCGTCCATAACTTATTCAGAAGCGTAAAGACCCTTTCTATAGGTGCATTAGTGCCGAGTCGGCATAGAATATATTCAATAATTATACGAAAGTTCGTATGATTCAAATTATTGGTGTAACAGTGTTTGAACAATTTCTCCTAACGACTTTCAGTTAAAAGATTACCAGATTTCTTTCTGTCCCTTATGTGCGGTGTAAAAAAGTTAGAAATACGTGCAAGCTAGCAGAGTTCTGACCGACTTGAATTTGCATGAGAAGTATAACGCATGCTTCGTCATCGAAGCTCTACCAGATACTTCGGGTTTTTTAAAAATATTTTGCGCATTTGTTTTCTGAAATTGTTACCTTGGATTTCTGTTTCTGAAAACGAGACATTTTGTCGTCCCGAGGCTGTCCTCAAGGACAACGGGACAGGCTACCTATAAATGGGACTGTCCCGTTCAAAACGGAACGTATGGTCACATTAGTTATGAACTACATCATCAAGGTTCTATATTTGGTTAAGTAAAATGGAGTAATACATTCCCATTTGATGAAATCTATGTGTGGATCCAAAGTCTATTGAGTGCCTATATGTTCGAGGCTGCTTTCCGGGTTAAAACGTCTACATGGAAAGAAGAAATTTCTTAATGTTTCATGGATTCAAAAAAGGTCGGTTTTAATTTACAGAAACAGTAGGAGGTAAATCTCAGAACTTAACAAAAGTAGAGTAGAATACAATATAGCATCGAATATCTGAAGGCAGAATCAACCAAAAGCATCGGTTGACTGAAAGCGTTCAAGTCGGCAAATTCAAATTCAAAACTGGCAGGGCTGGAGAGAGAATTTTCAGGATTTCAGAAAATGCGACCAAGAAAACATTCAAGATTTGCTCGAATATGATGTCGATGACCCTGGCTATCAAGTATTGAAAGACGATGATATCAATGCCAGTTTAATCGGCAACTAAGACCCTTGTGAGGACGAGGAAGAGATTCTCGACAGCGACCGTGCCGAAAAAGGACCATCCTTTTCACTGCCTTGAGACAGCAATGAAGTGATTAGAACAACAAAATGTATATGATGCTGTCCAATTGCTGGTATCAAAAGGTGTGCAAGATTTAACGGTAAAAAGAACTCGGAAGCAAAAGAAAATTTGGAATTTCCTTTCCCAAAATGGAAGGCATTCTTTATTGTTCGACTACTTTATGTTAGATAAAAATAATTATTACAATTATAATCGTAAGACGTGTGACACAAAATACAGAGTGTCAGATGATTGTGGGACACATTAAAAAAATTAATGAAAACGATGTAATAATATAACAACTACGGTTTTTTTAAAAGTGAGATCGCATTTTAAAAAGTTATTTTTCAGATAGGTAACGCGCTGTTACGGTGATCTAGGTGGCCGTAAATTATTGAAATTCTCCCATTTTTGATAGCCATTATCCACGAAAATATTAAAGCTAGAAGAAAATTCAAAGCATTTATTTGTAGGGAATTTCACGCTCTTTAATTTGTTAATTCGCAAATAGTGTGGAAACTGAATAATTTTTGAGATATTAAAGAAAAACTAAAAAAAGAAAGGAGAAAACGGCTTCTGCCGATCGGTAGCCATTGCGTATGGAACTCTCTCAGTGTAGCAAATTTAGAGTTCCGTAAAGCCGCGATATATATCTGAAAAAAAACTTCTTTTTATCTGCTCTCTCAATTAAAAAAACTTAGTTTTAACATTATTATATTTTTATTAATTTTTAAACGTGTCCCAGAATTCTCTCAGACCCTACATATTCAGTGTTGTGTTCAATATCACTGCTTCTTTGTTTCATATTGCCCCAATGACAGGTATATGATTTTTTCGTAAGTGATAGGTTATCCGAAAAATCAGTTATCCGAATCCTCATCCTCAATTAAAGCGGATAATCGATGCTCTACTCTAATTATCATAACATATATTTTTAACATAATAATTAACAAAATTGAACTCAATTCTTCCAACGAAACATTCCAAAGTTATTGCAATTGTATAAAAGTAACCATATATTCAGAAATTTATTTATGAAAGATTTCAACCCAAATTATCATAACTTTTTTATTATCAAAGTCAAAATAAAGGTATGTTTATACAAATTAAATCGAACTAAAATTATATTTCATTTTGACAGATTTATAAAAGGGAAATATATTATTTTTACTGAAGCAGCTAAAACGTGGTCTATTTCCATGTTATTCTTATTAATTTCCTTATAAATATGCTCTTAGATAATATTCGGTGGACGAAAAATTGCCATCTTACATATTCTAATCTATTTTTATACCATCTGCAATATGTCATGCAGTAATGCTAACTCTTTTAAATTAGTAAAGTTATTTTTACTGAAATTTTCAATATATTAGTCAGCATACATGTGATGAATAAACACATCAACTATATTTGCATATCTAGATAAAAGGATTTCATTTCAAAATATTGCTTAATTCCTTAGAGAAATATTATAATATCCTATTTTGAAATTCCTAAATAAATATTTTCATTAAAAATGCGAGTATTTTAGAATTTTTAGAGACATAGAGAATGCAAAATTTTACTAAAATTCTATAACGAAATGAAAATGAAAATATTCTTTTTCTTTTAGCTTTTAGCTTTGTTAAAATGTAAAAATAAACTCTGAAAAAAACAACAAGTATTTCTAGGGCTCATCACTATCGCGATGCGTCTCAAGTACATTAGACTACATTTTAAAGCTGGAATGAACCCGCGATAAAGGCGATACCATAATGTTTTATATTTTTATGTTTTTGCGAGAAAGGCCGCCTCTTACTAAAAGAAACTCCAGAGTAAATTGAAATGTGAGAGGAAAAAAAATAATATTTCCTAAATAAATGGGAAAAATCTTGCTTCACTTTCTAGATTAAAAAATTTAGTTTTTTTTAGCTATTAGCGAGATGAAATCGCTGGAGTACTTGAGATTTCATTCAGTTTCAGAAACACCACTGCATTGAAAATGAGATGAAAACATAGTTAGTGTGGGGAAGCATGTTTTTCTAATAATAAATCCCATTTCATAACGCGAGGTTTTAGGTTTTCTTTGAAGTTAATGTAATGAATTCTGGCTCGATATGCGAAGACGCAGCAGATTTTAATGGATTAGAAAAACAAATTCACGTAAACACTTTGATGGTATAATATTTTGATCATTATCGTTACAAGTTTGTACAGCCGTTGCATTCGGAAACTAGCGAGGTATATGGGTTTCTTCTGTTCCTATTTATGAAACTGAATTCATTAAAATTGTCTGAACTTTGCACAAGATTTGGGAGCTAAATTTCAAAGAAGTATCTCTTTTTTGTGTTGGTAAAAATCTAAGACAAAAAAAGATAACTTAAAAAATTTAATATCAGTTAGTTTGTTCATCAAACATTAATTGAGAAAACTGTTTCTTTAAAAAAGAAAGTATCAATTAAATTAGAATATTTTTTATTAAAAATTGAAAAAAAATTAATTAAGATAAGATGACTTTTTTTGTTGTATCATAAGTTTAATACTGGAAAGAATTGTCAAAATGCCGAGAGCTTGAAAAAAGGCGATTAATATTTTAAAACAATGATTAAAAATTTTATTTTCTTGGTATATTTCACATACCTATAATGTGACTTTACTTGACTCTTGTTTTTACTTAACTCATTCTGTTAATAACCCTTACAAATATAAATACAGAAGAAACACAATTTAAAAAAATGACTCACTCGTTTTCTGCAGTCAGGCTTCAATTATTCTAGATATTATTTGAAAAATATTCAAAGTTTTATACCATTTTTTATACCGACGATTACATTGGGCAAACGTCTGAATTTTGAACTGTGCGATGATAAATCCTGAGCTAGCGAGCTTTTCTCGAAAGTTCGACACTATTCGCACGGAAGGACGTAAATCCGGAAGAATCGAAAGTGTGTTAGGGATTTTTAGTAATAATATTTCTCGCGACCGAAACCCTCGAATTTTTCTGTCCAAATTCTGCAACTGGCCGCAGCAATCGTTACGCAAACTATCAATAAATCTCTATTTTTAATTTTTCTTACTTCAAATCAACGGAATATATTTTTATTAGTTCTTACATGGGGTAAGTTATAATAAAGGCTCATTAGAACTCTTAATCTACAGAGTGTTCAAAAAGATCGTTTGCAAACCTTATAGAGAGCTCAAGGGTCATGTTTGCAATAGCATATGAGATCGGAAATACAAAGGGGATTCTGTACAGAGGACTCACGTCAGTGAATTGTGTAAAAGAAAAGAATACACCAGAAGAAATGCACAGCACAGATTGAATGCAATGCAAAATTACAATAACACAACAATTCAGTTGCATGAATAACAACATCACAAGTCGTATGCGGGATGACAGATACTATAATGACAGGTAGGTAGTTATATCAACAACGAATCTTTGGAATACTTAAATTAAATGCTCAAAGCACTTGCATAGCAATCCTACCTAACTTAATAGCTCCTGTTAACATTTGTAGACTTGTTGCTTTTTATAATTAGGCAGCCGTGTAGGAAAAATGGCAAGGTCTAAGAGAGGACACCCCGTCGGGGGTTGTTAATTTTCTTCCACTTCATGTCCGCGACACTGCTTAAATAACCTTAAGGTTATAGTTGCAGGGGCATGGAGTGGTTTTATGTTATGTCTGAGGCGATACACCCTAAGCATGTAATTATTTATGCAACTGCGTTCTTGTGCGATTGTAAATTTGTATTCCACTCAATCTGTGTTGAACATTTCATCTGGTGTATCCTTTTATTATACTCAATTCACTGACAAAGATCCCCCTGTAGTGAATCTCCTTTCCATTTCCGACCCCATGCTCTACTGTGAAAATGCCTTTTTTCTGTATGCCTGACACATCGTTACAGTTTGTAAACGACCTTTCTGAACACCCTGTATAATAATAATTTAGCTATTATCACACAACAAAGACACACTCAAAAGAAACAAGGCTAAGTAATCGTAAGCAATATTGAACTAGAAAAATAAAAAAAACATGACTAACTCTCCCATAGACACGACTGATCTATCAGATCGATTGAATGTGGAAGGTGATTCAAAAGTGTTTATACAAACTTTAAAAGTGGGAGAGACAGACTCATGAAAGTACTTTTCACAATAAAATTTAAGGTTGCAAATGCAAAGGGCGATCGCTACAGGCGGCGTTTCCACACTCTATTAAGCAAAAGAAAAGGATACACCAGATAATATATACAACAAAGGTTAAATGAATTACAAATTATCCATAACACAACAATACAGTTGCAGGAGAAACGAAATTACAATTCGCATGGAGCATAAAAGATATAATTACAAATTCGGACGCAGTATCAAAAACAGGCCTTTGGAGTACTGAAAATACTTATTTGAAGGACTTGCTGTCCAAAGCGATATACGCTTCGAATGCCGTTATTTATGCAAGCGCATTGTTGTGTTATCGAGAATTTCAATCCCACTAAACTTGGGTTTTAAATTTTTATCTAGTGTATCCTATATTTTTATTGAATTCGTTGGCAAAGAGCCCTCTTCAGCTGTTGCCTTTTGCGTTTCTGACACCCCTATACTTAGAAAGATAGGGTTATTATAAGATAGGGTACAAAGTTCAATTGTACTGTGAATTTATATTGTTTAAACTAACTGAATAAATATTTTATTAAAAATTTTCGAAGAAGTGTGAACATTGTAAAAAAAAGAGTTTACTGCAGCATATTTATCGATTTCTGTGAGGCCAGGCATATTAAAAATAAAAGCAAATATTATTTTCACGAAGCAATACAAAATTTTGTGTTTATCGGCAAATGTCACAGCTGCAAAGTCAAAACAAAATTCAAACATCCCAGAAGCCAATTCTTCATTGAATGAAAAAAAACCTTTCAACATCTGAATCCTTTCCCGCTACAAAATTTTTCTTCAGTGAAAAGGAAACAAAATTTCCAAATTTCAAGTTCAATCACAATATTTCAAATTATTTTTTCTCTATTTTCCAGAAACGATATGAGAATACTAGATCAAGAAAGGTTTGAGAAATGGAAAGCAAAAAAATAAAATGCAAAATAAATGTGTCATGCCGAAGAAAATATATCAGATTCCTAAAACGTTCGAAAATCTTTAGGCGCGTAAAATTAAGTTTCGATTTCTTGGGGAAAAGCACGCTCAGTGTATGAAATAACGTCACTACCACTACCCACTTCCAGTTCCTCGAACGAAAAGATTTATTTTTCGAAGCTATATCTATCGAAGAAATATTTCGTCTGCTAAATTAATTTTCAGACGAAAGTATTTCTCATTCCTTCGCTTATAGGGTAGAATCTACCCCAAAGTGCAAACACTGAAGCAAACGATGCATTTTCTGAATAGCACAATCTTGGAAGTATGTCAGGTTCGCCGTCAAACAAATGACCTCAATTTCTCACAACCCGGGAATATGAAAAGGAAGCGGGTTTCGAAATGTTTTATTTCTGCACTTTGTTCGAAAATTCCATCCTCGCCCTTCCCGCAGGGGTATAATTGTTTCTCCTTTGTGAAAATTGTTGCTTTAATTTGACGTATTTAATCATGAAGGAACATTTATTTCATTTTAATGGTTTCCTTCAGTAAGGGCATCATTAATGTGCCCTCTACGGATAACACATATCTCAAGAAAATGCTCTTAGTTTTATGAGCAACAATATAAGGCAATTTTCAGTCCGAGAGGTCCTGGTTAATTTCACGAGTTAAATATGAGCATAAATCTTTTAAATTCTATAGTATCTGATATGGAAAAACATTTATCTATCTGGCACTGTGGGAACCTTGATGCCTGTTGACACGGGTTTGGCTTAGAGATTAATGTCATGGGCTCAATATCGGATTCGACCAAATTTCAATCGTTTTCATAGGCTTGTTGCACATTAAATCTGCTGAAACCTGCCAACGTTGGTGTTATGTGAATGTTAAGAGAATTCGTGGCATTTAAAGTAGAGTTCATGTCATTTCACTATGATTCAAAATTCTGACTCTGTCTCAAAATGTCCAAATTAGCTTCCGAACAGGAATATTAACCTAGCCAAACTGAACATTTTGGCACTGTGCGATGAAGTAGTATAATAAAGAACTCTAAACATATTTGTTTTTTATGACTATACAGAAAATTGATACATTCTATTGTGAAATATAATTTAATATTTGAGAACCTACAGATGTGTTATGTAATGTATAGAATATTAAGACACGTCAGGAAAAACAAATTGGGTGCCCCTTTTCAGAATCACAAACGTCGAGACGTAGCGCAAACAACCTAAGCAAGACTTTTACAGAATAATGAACAGTTCCCATACCTTTTAGATTCTACAAAACTCTTAAGAATTATATACACTATGTAAACTTTACTTAGGAAGAGAATATAATTTACTTTCAATAAATATAGAAATCTTTTGTTTTGCATAAAATAATATGCTATTACATGCAGTGTGAATCAAAAGGATTCCGATTAATTTTGAGGTAGGTCAGGCATATCATCATAAATCATTTTCAGATAGGGTCATTCTGGCAGGAGAGACATATGTTCGTTCTGGTGAACGTGAGAAGGACTAGAGATTTTTCTAGAGAACAAGTTCTCTAGTATTCATTCTAGTCATCTTTTTTCATCAAGATTGAATTGACAAACACCACTCATCTGTATTCTAATTGAAACCAGAAGGATGTATAGAAAGGAGGATGGATATGTACGGCATTTATGATATGGCTGACAAGCATTTAGCGTATGAGATAGGATGGAGCAGCAATCGAGTATTCGTTACAAGAAATATTGTCTGACAGACAAGTGAACTATATGTGCGTTTGTCCATTAAGTATAAGATGGATTGGCATGGATGGATGTATTGTCTGTACCATTTGCCCCTTCCATCATTTATTTTGTCCTACTGGTATACCTAAAATGAATGGTATTCCTATAACTTCTGATGTGGGTCTAACAGCAATTATTGTTGCAACGCATGTACTTGTCTGCGTCATGCCTCGAATGTTTGAAAGTGTTGACTAAACCATAGTTCGCCTTTGCGAGTACAACTTGTGCTTATACTATTGCAATTAGCCACAATTTTGAGTACAATCAGCAGCAGTATGCACAGACTCTTTGATAAGCATGCTTTGTAAACTATACTTCGATTCATTAATTCTTTATTCTCGTTGTACCGCTAACTCACAGACATGACGTTTCCACCTTATGCTTCTATGTTATGCTGATCTGTACATTGATATGTAGTGTTTAAAATTGTCGGAAACCTTTTGAAAAATCCTATATATAAAATATTAATGTGTGAAATAAATTTTCTAAACAAAAAATTAAATTAGTTTCAGTCGCAAGTACTTCTTCAAGCTTGAAACAAACCTAAGAACAAACCACAGATGCAAGCAATTTACAAGTAGTTTCTGAATAGCACAATATTGGATGCATGTGAGGTTCTCAGTCTGAAAAAGGACAATATTTTCTCACCAATACCTGAATATGAAAATAGAACTGTGTTTGGAGTTAGTAATTAATCTCTTAGCTCCATCCTCCCAGGAGGATAAGTATGGTTTAACTCTTTCGTATTACTAGTTGCTTTAATTTGAAATATTTAATTATCAAGCAAAAGTTAATTCAATTTTATAGTCACAGTCATAAGGTGTTTCATTAATATACCCTCAAGGGAAAGCGCAAGGCTTTAGAGAATGGGACAAGTTTCAGAATTAATGAGGCCTGTCTTTGAAATTAAATAGGCCTGTCTTTAGACAGAAAGGAAGCATTTTAGCAAATATATAACAATGCATTTAAACAAAAGGTTCTGATATTTTGCACTCCTAAACAAGGAAATTAGATAAATACAAGCAATATGTATTGATAAATATTGCTGCTACATGTCGCATTTCATTAAGTATTCAAAGGTTCTTTACCATCTCTCCATTATTGCAAAGTCCCTTTGAAGGGAATTGTAATCAAATTGTACCTTGCGAATCCCCAAATGCGGCATACACTTCCTGAAGCTACGCTATGTTTAACAGAGTTTAATTATGAAGTTAAAGAAGGTTTGAATTTTAAATTGATTAAGCATTGACTCAATTTGTTTTTATATTGCGGATCGATGTCCATGATGAATTTATGAGAATTTCAACACGAAAAGTGATAATAAATACATGAATTTATAATTTTACTTTTTGTCACCTTTCGGCAAAAAAATTAACCCACCACCAAATCCGTGCGGTCTTTAATACTTCATTTGTTTTCTTATGTTAAAATAGACCTTTAAGAATTTCTGAAAACCTACAGTTATTATTTTCTATACTTTCATGATTGGTGTAGAGGGAATGGAACAACAGGTATAAGAAAGCCAGGCAGGGCATATCTCACAATGAATTTGTGGTTTTATTAATCCCGAGTATGTGTGTTAGCGTTTCAGATTCATTCAACACTATGGTTAGGACAGAAAATGTCAAATATATGCGAAATATTTATTTCTTATGCAGGGAAAAAATACTGATTTTATAAACACGGGATTCAAAAACGGCTTTGACAAAATTGGAGAGGTGATAGTACACATGAAGCCAAACAAAAACAAAAAAAAAATGTCAGTAAGACGGAATTAGAACGTATATTTCTTTTGTCCGGAGATATAAGGAAAAGACCATTTTGTCTTCTACTTTCATTATTATTAGAGCTACAAGAATGAAAGAGGACGGAAAAGAATGCAAATGATGAGCCTTCCAACAAGGTGCCACATGGGTAGGTTAAAAGGCAGTTTAACCTTTATCTGCTGTTCGGTCTGAGAGACCGCACAACATTTTCTAATAGTTAATTCCACCCCTAAAAATGTAAAATGGTCATTACCCTTTCTTTTACCTTCATAAACCAGCCTGAAAAGGTCACATATCCAATTTCACAATTCTAACTTTATTATTTTTTTAATTACTCCGTTTTTACTTTTTAAGCGGTCTGGGACACCACTCACAGCCGATTTGTGCTAGTTTTTGTGAGTCATAGACGCTCTATATTGGATGCTCGTTTTCCGCAAAAGAGATAAATATTGTTTCAAATGTTACAAGAAAACAACTTGAAAAAGAAATCGAAGATCTTGTTAATAATTTTCCATTTTAGAATACTACTATCTGTTATGCCCGGCGTTGCTAGGGATTAAAATACTTTTATGTCTAATATTTTTAATGAAAAAACTATTTTCATATAGAAAATTATAGTCGTAAAATAATATTCTAATAATAATCTAAAAATAATAAAATAATATTCCTTTATCGCCTGAAACGTTTTTATTTCAAATTTCGTTCAGAAATAGTGGAGGATAAGAAAGACTTTGAGGAATGTTTTGTGACAATTAATTAAATAGCTAAATTTTCATCAATAAGAAGCGTTAAAGTAAAGCAGATCAATAGATGTTCCTGATATAAATATTGAATCGTCAGCTTTTAAACATTTCTTTAGTATTCTTCCAGAATTTTGTTTAAATGTTCTAGCAACAATAAAAAATACGTTGCTACAAATTGTGAATTTTATACACAATCGAATTTTTTTTTAAAATTATTGAAATGCGAGCAACTATTTGAACGCAAATGAAATTCGTGTCACTGAAAAGCTTATTTTAAAACTTTAATATAGTATAAAAATAGTTATTGTATCGTAAAACTTTCGAAATATATCACGGAAAAACGCAAAATCTTTCTTAATCTTTAATTAACTAAAGTTTTAATTAACTTTTGGGCCTTGACAGTGATTTGTCACTTCTTGTATAAAATATTTACAGAAATAAAAAAATTATTTCAAAGTCTCACCGTTACCTAGCAACGAAGTATCTATAAAAAGGCTTTATTTCAAAATCGCTTGCAAGTAATTATTTTTTTAAAAAAATAATAAAAATTGAAGGAAACATTGCAAAAAAAATAAAATTGCCATCATTGAAAAAGTAAAATGTTAATGTTTAAGATGGCATAAATATAGTTTTTGTCGGACAATTTGCTCCTAAATTAATGCGAAAAAACGGCTTCGGTTAATTTCTAATTAACTGACTATTTAAATAACTTTTGTACTTTGAAAAGTTCATAAGTATCTTCCCCTTGTCTTAAATAATAAGTGTGCAAAATTTGGTTGAAAACAGTCCATTTGTTTAGGAGGAGATCTGGAACATAGCCACAATTATGTATATTTAGCTGATTCTGAACAGTCATATCGTATATTGGGATCATACGCAAAATAGAATATGTGCTTTCTGGGGATGAAGAATAGGAATTTTCGAATGATTATGAACAAGATAATTTTTATGGCAAAAATCGCTTTAAGTGGTTTATAAAGCGCGCTATAAGAGCACCAAAGTGCAATATTATTGACCAGATTCTTGGTCTGAAATATTCTGTTAAAATAGGCTCTAAAGCAAATCCCGAAGATACTTGGATTTACTTTTTGATGAAGGTGTGATCAGCTTAGCCGTGAAATGCAGTAATGTAAAAGTTAATGAATGCAAAATAAAATATTCTGATCAAAATGGGCATGAATTTATGCATACTAATTGCCAGAATGAAAATGAGAAGAAGAAATTTTTAAATCGAGAAGATAAATTAGAAAAAAGAAAAATATGCACTCTGTGCCCACCCAGTAAGAAGTGGTAAACAGCTTAGAAATGAGTGAAATGAAAGCAGTCCGTGTACATTTAGTGATCTCGAAAAATATGTTTTGACTGTATTCCATCTTATGATTTATTCTTGTAAAAAATGTTACCTTATTCCACATAAGTAAATTCATTTTTCTAGCCTTATGGTATAATTGTTAGTAATACTTACTAAAGGCATATATTTCCATAAATATTTAATAAAATTAAATGCCTTGTTACTTAAAATGAAGAACATAATCATTATATTATATGATTGAAATTGCGCAAAATGAAATTATTCATGTAACAAAATAGTGATTTAATTAATTAGAATTTCATAAATATACATAATTTATCCATGACATTCCATAAAAATGCATGTATTTTTAAACGTTTTTCTTAAAAAAAAGTGGTCTATGAGATCGCTCACACCAGTTATGCCAGAACATTTGTCACAGAAGTTGCGGGTTTAGTTAGGGGAGGTGGGGTTGGGAAATATTTTTTCAATTTTTCATTTCATAACTTCTAAGCAATTGTAGCTATCAAAAAATTTCCAATACAAAAGATTCTAGGAAGAAGAAGAATTTCTTCCGGGATTTACTGCATACAGTTAACCAGGAAGCAGAGATATAAGCTAATGTCTAAAATATAGGGCAAAAATGAAAGAAAAATATATTAAAAAAGAATGCCAATTAAAGCAACTAAAAAGTGACGAATTCTAATCATTTGCCAAATCAATTGACCAAATTGGTTTTTTAACCAAATAAAAGAATCTCAGATTTCATATATATGAAGAATGATATGGTACATGGTGTTGTTCTTTAAAGAGGGGGGCTTCTAAAATGTGTAATCAGGTTTGTTGGAATTCTGATTCTAGTCTGTTCGCGCGCAAAGAGGATATAAGAATACGCATTGTTGAATAGTGAATATCAGAAATGGGCTTAGACAATTTAATGAAAGCAATGTACACAAAGCTGAAATCTGAAAGGCATCACATTATTAGGTATGACATTTCTCTCCAGCACGATTGTAACACCCGAAAATATTGCTTATTATAAAATAAAATAGGGACATTAAAATCCTTTCCTATTGCCTATGGACATGTTATGTGTTATATGTCTTTCTTTCCATATAACCCTCCTACTTGCAACTAACGATGCATCCACATGAAACGCACTGTAATTTTGCTATACTCTATATCGCAGGATAAAGTCATGGTACATTACCACACCGTAACCCCGTACTTATCTTTGCAGCTGGGAAATTAGCTAGACGATATATATCATACGTAAAGAACGGTTGAGCCGCTGACGGTATAAGGCTTATAAACCCTGGTATTTCTGAGAAATTTCTAAAATTTTACTGAGATTCCTTGCCCCAGTATAGGGGAAAGTGGGGTAAAAGCTGGTAGAAGGCTTCTTGGAGCTAAAATATTCGACACAGAGCTTGTCAAATTTCGTTAAAATATTTATTGTTTGTCGGAGTACGATATATCTTTCCAAAAAAGTCACAGTTTCAATACTTTTTTTATCATTGATTTTTTTACAAAAGCATTCAAACTACCCAGTTTTTACCTCACTATTGGGTGAAACCTGGTACAAATGTTAAAGTTATGGGGAATTAGGAAAACTCGATTTCCACTGGAAAAGTTGGAATCATTATCATTTTATATGATAATTTAAGAATATTAGTTGCAAAATTCGCGTGTAATGCAGTTGTCTTCTTCCTCCGCGCCACTGCAGCTTTCGTGGGCACATCTAATACAGTTTCTACATTGGATTAACATTTCTTCTTTATTTAAATTAGAAAATACGTCATTTGAAACTAAACAATCAACTTCTGATGTGTTTTTATCGTCTTAGTAGGAGGAAACATCAATACTGACTGTCCCGGTCTCGCGGAGTAAATCCTTATTGTTTGATAGGGTATAAATCCTTAATAAACGTATAATAAATTGGATTAAATAAAGTGTTTTATAACAGTAATGATTTTAAAGTAAGGATAGTTTAAAATCAAAAGCACATAAGAGAGTTGACGTCTTAAAACAAATAAACCTTCACAGATGCATTGAATTCAACAACTACAACACGACACTATGACTTTTCCTTTTTCTTGACTAGAAGAGTGTAATTCAGTATCTAATATAAATTACTGTTTTTTCAGAACAATCCCACTGGCATGGTGTCCACAGCCCACGTCCACGGACTCATCTATAGGGTCTAGAATCCACAAGGGTTGGAAGTTTGGAGAGAGGGTGACAGCTCATTTGTCATCCTCGTCATCTGACCGCGGTGAAAAATTACTAGGTCCATCCCAAAATAGCCATCGTGTTGCTTCAATACTGGACGTTATTATAACTAAACTAAACTTCTGGACAAAAAAGAATTGAAATATGATCGAATTACTGTACTCCTCCTTCATACAGTTTATCTTGCATAGATTAGCCAAAACACATTGTTTTCTTTAAATTGTTTCTTCATAAATGCTTGGTTTTTCTAAAAATACAATCATTTTTAAATTCTTCGTATTTTTAAGATGCCACCGGTTATAATATTTGAATTTTTCAGAAAAAATAACCGAAGTTTTGAAGAATATCAAGTGTAGTTAGCCCTCGATTTAATGAATCTCGATTTAGCTGACAGAATTAGACTGAAGTTAATGAGCTAATAATTGATTTTCTTTGAGTTATAATTGATTTTCATATTTCTTCCACCCATCTATTATGTAAATGCAAAAGCATTTTTGTCATTACAGTACGAATATTACGTATCTTACATTTACATTATAAACCACAATTTCAAGTTATGTTAAATCTTATTAATAAGACAATTCACGATTTAGAGAACTTTCGATTTTAGGGACACATTTCTCTAAATTAATCTAAGCCCAAGTCTTGCTATCCATTCAAATATTTTTTAAACAACTCTTCTAATGCAAACCAAGTAAACGGACTTCAGGTTAAAATGAGAATCTTCATCATAATGGAAAAACTATCTGCTCATTGAATCCCGCTGCCAAGATAATCCTGCAAATTAAACAATTAAGATGAAATAATGGTGACTTATAAAAGCTTTTAAAATGAATTTTAAGAATTTGATTTACATTAATTTGCATTAAAATGCAAGCTTAACATGGAAAATATAAGATAATTTTAATTCCAAAATAAATCCGATTGTGAAGGAGAATAGATAATTTCTGTCTTAATACTAAATTTCCGTTTGAGATTTTGTGACTTGAACGGTTCAAAGATTCATAAATATATTTCGAAATTCCAACCTTAATATCAGTGCTGATGCTTATAACTGTACGTAAAGAAACTACCAATAACTTTAATACATTTTTATATATCAAGTATATAACAATTGCCAAATATTTACTATTACATCATATCAGTATTTAAATAGTTATATATTTAACGTTATTAATTATGCAGTATTAATTATTAGTATGTCAATAATTCATATAAGAATATCTGTTCAACACTAGTAAAATTTAGTTTTGTTTTTAAATTATAATAAGTGTATAATGTATTCAGTAAAGTTAAAAAATTTAGTTTTTAAATTTTTATAAGAAGAAAATGTTTCAGTGAAGTAAAGAAAATTTATTCAGTAAAGCTCAGTTTTGTTACAGTAAAGTAGTGTAAAAGAAAAGGCATTCAGTAAAGCAGTGACGAAATAATGGGGGGCACCCGGGACAGTTGCCCCGGGCGCCAGCCCAGGGGAGGTGGAAAATTTAGGAAAAAAATAAAAATAATAGCATAAAAATTTTTTAAAAATATGTTTTACTTTTCATTTTAATTATATAAAGGTATACTTTAATAATACTGTAGGTACATAAATACGACATTTATATCCAATTAAACGAACCTATCCTTATTTTTTAGAGATTAGGGTTTATTATGTTTTAAGCGCTGATATTGTTTGCATTTTATTTCAGATGAGAGCAACACTGAACCCGCTGATGAATCCGCCGCAAGTTCATCTGCTTCAGAAGAAACTTCAGTACCGGGGACTACAGAGGAACTCGTGAGCTGTGAAACCCCTCTAAACTGCAGTGAGGGCCAGTCAGTATTATTTGATTTAAACGATCCAGGGACATGACCAGAAAACTTAACTGATACGAAAAGATGTTTTATAGTATCAAAACTGATGAATAAATTAGTAAATGAGCCTGTCCTAAGTAATACTTACAGAGATGGTAAAAAACTATCAAAGGACTGGCCTCACAAAGTTTTACCAAACGGTAAAAAATTAATCGTTAGGAATCGTTAATCGTTAATCGTGGTTAATGTTAGGAAAATCTATGAACTCACTGTATTGTTTACCATGCAAATTATTTGCTCATACTCAGTCAGAATCGAAATCATCCTTGGTTCGAAGAGAAGGTTTTACTAACCTGAAAAAAGTTGGAAAGAGATTATCAGAACATGAAAATTCGTTAAACTAGAAGAACTGTTTTTTTTCTTGGAAAAATCTAGAAACATACTTGGGAAAAAGAGGAATCGACAAAGATCTGCAGGTTGAAATAGAAAAGAAGGAGAGTCACTGGAAGGCCGTTCGACATTCGATTGTCGATGTAATATTACATTTGGCCAAGCAAGGAAGGCCAAGCCTTCGTGGTTCAAACGAAACACTGAGTTTTTTAGATCCAAGATGTGCTAAATTTTTGAATACCATAGAACTTGAATCTCATTATCACCCTTTACTTCGGGAACAGCTGTTATGTTTGATTGTACACCTGACGTCCGCCACCTTGAAATAATGTCTCAGGTTTTGAGGTACGTGAGAGTGGATGGAAATGTTCCTGAAATTATTGAAAGGATCATAAACTTTTTTACCGTGAGTGACAAAACTAGAGTCGCCCTCTCGGAGGAAATTTTGAAGAAAATTGAAAGAGAAGGATTAGACATTAATAAAAGGAAAGCATACGATAACGGCGCAAATATGGCTGATAAATATCAGGGAGTACAGGCACGTATTTCAGAAAACCCTTTGGCCAAATTTGTACCGTGCACTGCTCATACACTGAATTTGGTCGGAGTAAATACTGCTACAGCAGTAAATGAAGTGTCAGGTTACTTCTGAACTGTTAATTGCCTTTCTACATATTTTAGCTCTTCTACTAATATATGGGAGGTTTTATAAAAGTATTCACCACTGGCAATAAAAAGAGAAAGTGACACTCGGTGGTCATCTCGTAGAGAAGCTGTAACTGTTGTCCACAAACACTTGGACAAGATTGTAGAGGCTTTGAATCACCTGGCATTAGATACAGTATCAAGCCCTGAAACGAGGTCTGGGGCTGTTTCACCTTTGAACAGTATTCAGACCTCTGAATTTGTAGCTTTTACTTGCTTCTGGCACAAAACATTTTAAAAAAATAGACATTGTCAGTAAAATGTTTCCGAAAGAGGACATAGCCATTGATATTGCTTGCAACCTCTTAAAAGAAACTCTTAAGGAAACTCTTGCAGCAAAGAAGAGGAAAATTAAACTAAAATAATTTGAGTTTTTAATGGTTAACAGAGTAAACTAACCTATCCATCTGAAAAATTGTTTCAAACATTAATTTTTCAAGTGGAACACTTAGTTAGGATATTATCATTGTTATATTATTGCACATGTTTTTTCTAATGTACACTATGTAAAACTTTAACTTGTAGTATTTGTAATAGGTCAAACAAAATCATTTTCTACGCATGTTTTTTTTTCTTTATTAAATACAAACATATTAATTAGTGTTTTCCTTTTCTTATTTTTAGGCGCCAGTCCTTTGTGAGTATAGAACGGTAGATTTTAATTAAGATTTTAAGCAAACTAATCTATGTGTTATTTGTTGGTGTTCGGGGTAGGTGTAGGGGGCGCTAATCGCAGATTTTGCACCGGGCGCCAAAATGCCTAGTTTCGTCACTGAAGTAGAGTAATTTCAGTAACAATTATATTTAAAATTTATTCAAGTAGTTTGAAGAAAACGAAAATAATAGGATCACTGACGATATTTCAGTTTTAAAATCTACATCTATTATTAAACATGTTTTTTTATTTGTCTATTATTTTATTCTTTTGATTCCAGTTCATTTCCTACCAGATTTCTTTGAAAATATTTATTCATATTTTCAATATCTTCACGATATATTGAAAATAAGAACCATTGTGTATCACATATTGGACAATCTGTTTTTTCAACGAGTTTTGAGAGTCTTTCAGTATTAAAACTGAGCAAAGGAAGCAACAGTTTTTCTGGCATACTAATTGTTTAAAGAATAAATATAATTTTTATTAGATATTAAAAATCGCTGTGTAATTATTGTTCTTTAAGAACGAATGATGAAATTATAATCCACGATAAAAGTGGTTTATAAATCAACTCATATAATAAATTTAACAAAATACTTTAATTTAACTTATAAAAGAAAAAGCATGCATTAATGAAATTGATTTTAATATAAATTATTTTTAATAATAATGAATTGATAAAAAATAAATAAAAGGTAGAGAATGTTGTTCTTAGGAAACTGCAAACAAAAATACAAAAAACAATTACCTTTAATATATAAATTGTATGGAAGTTATTTATATTTATTCTATCTTTTTGAAACAACCTTCCAAGTAGTTCTTTTATAACCCCTACCCACACACACAGATTATGTTTCTTTATTACTTCTTTAAAGATTAATTAATAAACTCATATGTATCTTAGAATATCGAAAACGAATTCGTACACATTTATGAAGTATTAGCAAATGAAGGTAATACGTTATTATTCTCCATCGGATTTACAGTAGTGAGTTTGAAATCTATAAAATTGCAATAAACGTTTCAGTTCAAATCCAACATTTCACGTTGCATTACACTGAGTTCAGTTGTCTGCATTGACAATATTCGTAACCAACTGGTACCAATAGCATACCGTAATAAAGCAGGATCGCAATATTACGATACAAGAAATATGCAGCAGTAAAATCTTCTCGAAATCACGGTAATAAAAACTACATTTATAGATTAGTAGTAACCTATAACTAATAGTTTAACTCTAGTAACCTATTACTAGAGTAATAGGCTAAATGTTTCGAAGTGTCCCTCTTCTAAGCTACTTATAAGAATATATTTTTAGGGTCTGAAATACTTCCTTCTAAATTACAAAATATTTACTCTAATCTCAAAAAGCAAAGACTAACGACACTTCAGAACAAACGAAAAGAGAAATTCTAGCGGACAGAAAAAACAACAACTACAACTGAAACTCATTTCCGAAAGTTTCCTGCAAACTAATAATTCAAAATAACTCGTCGATTAACTCGGAGAGAAAACTTCTACTCCCTCTACTTCTCAAAAACTCATTTCCCCATTACTGGAAATTCGATAGTCATGTTCTTATTCGTTCCAAGAACATATGTCGGAAATATCCCAGAACCACTACTTCCAGACAACTTCAAAAAGAATTTCGTTATATATTTTTTATTTTTACTTATTTTTTAGCTCCGACTGACTATGTTGTAATCGTCTATTAAGTGAGTGTCGTTTTCCGCTGCCCCATTATGATTTTGACAAGAACAACTTAAAACGTTGAGGAGTTAAGTCATAAAATAAAATTTCTTATTTGTTCTTTTTCCAGCCAAAAGTTTTCCACGGAACGTTCGGAAGTCTGTTTACTTTACGACATTTAAGGCTCGGCTGTTTTTACGTCAACATTAACGACGGGTTTTCGTCGACGTGTGTCTCTTATAAATGGTACTAAAAGTGGTCTTTTAAAAATTCGTCTTGGCATGTGGTAATTATAAGGAAGCTGTAAGTAATTTCAACAGAAATTATTTCTTCGACGTCATTTATTAATCCCTGAAGACTTCATAGAATAGATTAGGAAGGCTTTAATTTTAATCGAATTTTTCCTGGCGATTCTTAACTTTTCGCTTATAATTCTATTTTCGGTGATAAATTCTTGTTCGGTGAGGTATACAATTACTCAGTAATAATTATTTAAGAAGCGTAGACATGAACTATGCGCATGATCTAATTCTTATTATTATACATGAATAATTAATTCTCTTCTACAATTAATTGTCTCCGTAATTTTAATTAAATATTTTGTATGACGTTCTAGAGCTGAAGTTATTCGTTATTTTTATTAAATTTGCATTTCACATTGTATTCTGCAGATAATTATCCAATATGAAATTAAAAGATAATGTTTAATAAATGATAAGTTTCATTTTCTGAGGCCAATATATACAGAAAAGGCATTGCTTAGTTCAAAAATATTTTCCCCTTCAGATTTTAACATTTTTAGATGTTTTACACCTCTTTATTACCAAAAAACATTTTTAGAATAGGAGTATTTATCTGCTTTCGACTGTCAGAATGTGTAGTTAGCCCCTTAATTTTAAACACAATTTTTTACCCCTTAACTGGTTTGTTTTCTCAACAATCTAATTACATGACACCTTCTATTTTAGGAATGCTGTGTCATTTTAATGCAGTTGAGAACCTAAAGCACAATTCAAATGCTCATGGATCCCACATAATTTTTGTATGGAATTATAATGTCAGTAGGGTAGACCATGACTAGTTGAGCAGTTTTTTCTTCTACGATTTTTTTAAAACAGGAAATTCAAAATTTTTAAAATTTTTTTAAGCTGACACTATTAGTGAACCTTCATAAATAATTCGCCGTAGTAAAATTTAAATATATTAACCAATTTAAAACCTCGAACTGACACCAAGTCGCTTGGCCCAACCTGACCCAACTGCAGGGTAAGTTGAAGCACTACCGACTACCAGAAAATATTCTTCTATATTATTATACTTTATAAATAAGTAACTTAGTTGCGTTATTATCCACATTATGTGTATTATAAACAAATTTTGTGTATTTCTATTTAATAGAAACTGAGATACAGCTTTTATGGTCATCGTTAAATAGTATTGTGTAATCATAATCAAAATTGAATCCTAATGGTTTTTCATAACATGTATCTTGCATAATAAATCTGGTGAAATTCCAAGCCACATATTCAGAGATATTTCTATAACGCACATCCTGATAAATCCCAAGTATCAGCGCGGACCAACGTGCCCCATGCGAAAAGACCCAACTAGCCCCATATCGCGATTTTTGCTTCTCATGAGTGTAGGGATTTTTTCCGAAAGCATTCCGATAAGCACACAAGCCCTAAAGAAACAATGAAGAATTATCTTCCTGAATATTATTTGTAAGAATGGAAATTATAATTTGTAAGCAAAGAAAAAAAACGATTATTCATAAGTGAGGAAATTTACTCAGCTTAGCAAAATTTAGAAAATTCTTGCTGGTTCTTCAATGACGCTGATGTGGAAGAAGGAGGGCGGGATAAACACACTTGTCTGGAATGGCAGCATTAAATACCTGAAAGTATTAAAAATATCGCGACTGGCCAACGTGCCTCTATAGCCAACTAGCCCCGGACTTCCCTAAATGACTTAATTTAGTTCATTAGTTTAAAATGGCGAAAATTAAATGCACGATCGGCGTACGTGCCTCTATAGCCAATTAGCCCCGGACTTCCCTAAATGACTTTAATTTAGTTCATTAGTTTAAAATGGCGAAATTAAATGCACGATCGGCGTACGAGCGAACCATTTAAGGGGTCAAACTAGAATTTTGTGTCTGAATCTTCTCCATATATGACAAAACAACAATTAACTTTGGAACAACCTTATTACAAATCGGTTGTAATAAAAAAAACTGTACTTTCTCAAAATATCACAATATATCTATATGTTCAATTGAATAATGCAAGAAGGAATGAAATGTACTAAACGTAGAAATAAAAATATTTTTAAAGCATATTTAAAAATCGGAGTAGTAAGTTTAAAATATTAAATTATTTTAAATTTTTTGCTTTGAATATGCAATGAATTGCCGAGAGTCTTGGGATGCCTCCCAATATAGTGTTGGACCATGGCTAAGTGCAGCAGCTCGACGTGGTATAGGCTCAACAAGACATGGGAAGTACGATCGTCGAAAATCACATTTTACAGTGAAGATTTGGTCACTAAGGGGCCGGCCAGAAAGTGTTGAAGAACAAAAGGATTTTGACTCACTCTGTTCCACAGGAAGCTAATAATCATTTGCAACTTTCATTAATGATCTTGTTCATTGCATCTATATACATTTTGGTAAAAATACCATTTATATTCGGAAAGTTTAAAAAACTTTCCGAACACTTTAGTCGGCCCCTAAATGTACTCGTAACCGAATCTTCCCAATAAAATGCTAATTCATGACAACTCATTACATTGTTGAAATTTTAGGGCCAATTTCTTCAGCCTTTCCATTTAACTAAAAAAATGTGTAAATCCGAAAGTGTCAGGATAATTTTGATCATTTATTATATATCTGAAATGCGGGGTATTGTATATATTTATTGCATGTCGAAATACAGAGGTATTTGTAAAATGATACAGAAAAAATTTAAATGTTACAGTTCCTGTATTAATTATTTCATTTTAAACAGTGTGTTGAATTGTGTTTTTAAACATTAAACTTGAAAAATCTATGAAATTATAGTTGGTTTCTGCCAGCATAGCCGCGTCCATTTTTAAATGCAACAGTCATTGATAAAATATTGTGTTTTAGAGTTTTAAAAATTTGTTCTAGATGTATTCATGTTAACATTAAATCTTACTTAATTCGTCTATATTTTAAAATAGTCTTTTTGTAAACAACCATTCATTTTAGATATAAAACAAGGTCTTTGGATAAACTAGTCCATCCCTAGTGTGAGTCCGAATTCTTTTTCACCTATTTTCATATATAACTTGTCAAACTTTTAAGTAAATAAACCTTCCCAAAAGTGCGTTCAATTTCACTTGATAATTTCAGGAAAGATATAGTTAAATCTCTGAAAAGAGAGACAGTTTTCTGTTTTTTCAGACGATAAATGTTCCTTAAACGTCCAGAATTCTTTTGTTAATTGAAGATATTTAGTGCTGAACAGCTCTCAATAAAATTAACAAGGGCCATGCGTCGCGACTTGCTTTAATTATTAAGAACATTGAAATAATTTGTTGAGAAATTATGTCAACAATTTTTCCTGATCATTCCTTATTTTTGTTTTTGTTGTTTTGAGGATGACTTCAATTTTTAATCGCAGAGAAATTTGAAACTAATTTGGTAATGTGGATGGAAAAATAATAAATTAATAAATACCATTATTGAAATTAAAGTAACTGCTTCCAGTTCCTTAATAAATGAAGTAAATAGATTAAATTATAATTTATATTAGGCATAGTATAAAATTCGATTCTCATCACCAATATCTTTTTTAAATGTTGTTTAATCCATTTGCGCCCAGCGTCCTACTTATAGGACAGTTACATTTCATTTCCTTGGCTAAACCAAATGCATTGTATTGTTTCTTTTTTCCTTCGTCGAAGAAGTCAATAGGTATTGCGAAACTTCTAAAGGATTTTGAACAGACACATACCACCAGTTAGCCAGATATAACACCAGTTAGTCAAAGAGTCGTCATTTTGATATTGTTTAAAAATTTTCCTCTGAATTTTTTTGAGGTAATGCGAGGAATTATAAAGTGATATTTATATATTTTTTATATTTTGCTATATTTTAAAAACCGTTAAAATTTATGCAAAAAAAGTTTTAAAATTGATTTTCCACCGTTTTTTTTCATATTTTTTTTAAAAAAGAAAGTCCCCCATTTTTTTCTCCGAATTTCATTTCATTTTACAGTTAACCTAATCTTGACATTAAAACATTATTTAATAGAAATTTATGCTTTAAATTAATTTAGGCGTTAATGGGTCATTTTAAATATCATTTTATAACGCTGTCAATAGGAGCTGAAAAAACTGGAGTGAGATATTATCACTTTTGAGTATGAATTTCCAGGCTATATACCAAACCCTTTAGTGAGAACTTTTAGAACACAGATTGGAAATAAAATCATAATCATAATAATCTTATGTCTGCAATAAATATTATTCAAATTCCCCTGAAAATATGAAACAGTATTTTTCTTAGAATAAAGGGCGTAATTTCATTAAACCCTACATTTATTATTTAAAGTTTAATGTTAGTTGGAATTAAAATTTTTATTTTCAAAAAGCGTATCTTTATCTTATTAGGAAAAAAAAAGTTCTTGTATTTCGCGCCAAAATTTTTTTATGTTAAAATTCTCAGTTTGACGCTGTTTTTCATATCAGGAAGAAAAATTTGAGCTTTCAGTTAAGCGGCAAATAATAATAATTTTTCGATGCTATTTATGTATTCCCTGAAGAGAATAAGGTTCTAATTTCGGTCGAATTTCTGCCAGATGGTTGTTTGTATTTTGTTTAAGGCAAGGTTTATGTACGAATGTCTTTTGAAGTTGTGCGAGCGAGAATTCGTTACGAATCTTGCAGAGGGTTTTTATTGTACTACATTCGGCGAGAATACTTTTTATGCTGAGAAAAACCTTATTCAATAAAAATTAGTAATGAGTTTTAGACAAGAAATGGAAATGATAAAAGAGTAGTCATTATATGGTAATTATTTATAGATTAACAATCAAATAATAATTACCTAATAATACGTAACTACTTTTTTAGTAAATAGCTTGGAGATTCAAGTATCAAATACATAAATGAAAAATATTCTCAAACGGAATGTGGGGAAATTTGATGATGTTCCGAAAAAGAATTTGATTTTGTGTAGACTTTTGTGCATGGATATGGATTGAAACTTATGGATGACTAAGGAATAATACGATATTTCTAACATTTATTCAACGTTAATTAGCTCTTGTGATGAGCATTAATTTATTAAACAAGTACACTTCATCAATAAGAAATTATGAAATTCAAATCCTTTGTGAAATCGAAGAAGCAAAATCGTCAATTAAATGCATGTTTTCTTAATAAGAGGGTTGCGACGTAGAAAATAATAATAATAAAAAAGATCGTTCATGAAAACTTGTTACTTCTTGTTTTCTTTTCCTTAACATTTTGATCTAAATTCGCTTATAAAATAATCTTGGTTTATTTTTTTACTTAAATTCGTAAAATAACTATTTTTCATTAAACTTTATTAAAGTTGCCATTCAGTACTATTTCATTTTGTTATTTATTTTGAAGAATTTTGCTAGCAGCAAAATTTTTCTAAAGAAATTTGATCTCGAAATTTGTTTTCATTCTTAAAGGGGGATTCAAACAGTAAAAAAAAAAATTGTTTTAATTTATGACAAGAGTTAAAATTTCGAAATAAATCAACCGCTTAGAATGCAGATGCTATTAGATCATAAAAAATCGCCATGAAAAGTTATACCTCCATGAAGATCTTTAGTTCATAGGAAGGTCTTCTTAAGTCGATGGCAATAAAAACGAATCACGGATGTTATTCTTAGAGATCGCTTTCAGGCAAGGGGAAAATTCAGGTTTTGATGGCTCCGGGGTTGAAAGCCCAAAGTGAAAAAGAGACCCTTTTACCGCCATTCAGTGGCCCTACTCGGGAGATGCAATTTCCCCGACAGTTGCTCCGGAAAACGTGACTTGATTTTGCAATCTGCAGCCATCAATCGCAGATAAAGTGCTTGAATTTGAATTAGATCGATTCAGTTTGGGAGTTCTTAAAAGACGTCTCTAGCTGGTCTAATGACATTAACATTGCATTTGTACGCTGAAAGTGACATCAAACATTACAACAAACTTTGAATTAAAAGTCGAAAACCTACTTATTCCATTGAGTTTAATTTCTCTAAACTAGATTATCTGTAATTTGAAAAAATTTGGTCTTCTTGTTTTGAGGTTATTCAGTGACTATACTGGGTTGAACCTCAGCTGGCGAAGGCGAAATCTTTAACTGTAAATAATGTCTCAGCCTTATATGGAATGGAAATTTGAGATCGCATGACCTAGGTTGGTGGATTTGCATTGTGATACAAAAACGATAGGCCGAACGTGAAGAGGCCGCTGTACATATCAATTACAACAAGTTTCGTTATACTTTGGCTGGAGATGAAAAGGAGTAATAGGGTTAAGGATAAAAGCGATAGAGGATGCATAACGTTAAGCATGATGTGAAGTGCAAAAGTACAAAAATAGACTCTGAATTAATAAATTTACTTTTATTAGGCTATACGAACTGCAAGAAATGCAAGAGGCTGTACGAACTGCAAAAAGTGCAAGAGGCTATACGAACTGCAAGAAGTTCAAGAGGCTATACGAACTGCAAGAAGTGCAAGAGGCTATACGAACTGCAATTAAATTCCTCGATAGCGAACATAAATGCCCGTCTAGTAGAACGGATTTCAAAACTAACGAACTGTTTCGAACACAGCAGGCTTCCCGCTTGAGTCAACAGAAGTGGTAACAATTCTGGCATCTAGGTTTTCTACAGATCCCAGATGAGTTACATAAACGACACTCTTTAGTTAACTCCACAATATATATGTGATATTATAATTTTGTGTCATTTCTGTGTTTCCGCACACCCCATAGCATTCAACACTATGAGGACTCTGCCGCTTCTAGTTTTCACCAACCAGCAAACTATTTCGAAACTTGCTTTGTTTCGTGTCTTTCCGGTTTGGCCTATCTATTTTGAATCACACTGTATATTGTATCAGGTCAACTTGAACGACGTATTTTCGGTAGAACGATGTTTGATACCTGAGATAATGCTGTTACGGAGGCGAGATCCAGGCACCATGCAACTGCAACTTCTGGATTAACAGTGATTTGAATAACTATAACTTTCAAAATAATTTTAAATACCCCATAATATTACTGATACTTGACGATTTAGTGTTAAATAGAAACAGTAATAAAACACAGTTTGGAAAATTATTTTGTTGTAGAATTTTCCCTCTGTTAAGATTTTAAAAATAAATAAGTTCATGTTATTCTTAAATATTCATATTTTGTATATTATTTCAAAGCTCTAGTACATAAGAAATTGATCCTATCAGCACAAGATATTTTACAGTATCTCCACAATGTTGCTACGATATTCCAAATGCCGCACAACATTGTAAAGATATTGTATGAATATTGTGGATCATCTTGTGCTAATTGGAGACTACCAAATTTCATCTTTATAAGCCTAAAATAAATGTTTGTAATAAAGATAAATATTTTAAGCAAACATTTAAAAACAAATGCCAAGTTGCACATGAGTTATTAAACCCAATACTGAAAGGATTTTAAATCTTCAATAAAATTTGTGTAAAAATTAAATGTCGAGTTTAAATTTTATTTTAAAATAATTCGAAATATTAAATGCTTAACTGAAAATCACTTCCTCCAAAAGTTTCCTTCTTCAACTTCAAATCGAATGCAATATGGTTGTATCTATATATAATTAAATTTAAAAATATTATTGAATAAAGGCAAAAATTATATTAAAGTAAAAATAAATTACTGCATAAAATAGGGTGAAATACAAATATGGAAACTAGAGTA
>BGPR01008106.1:0-17687 GCA_013235015.1 Araneus ventricosus | reverse complement strand
CATGGTTGTTAAATAAAGAGCTCAATATTTAAATTAAGGGAACACATTACCCCAACAATGGCCAAATATCAATTTTTATTCTATTGGCTTGTATTGTTTATCTTATCTTTCAAATTATTTTATCAAAATTTTAAATTGGTACCTCTAATATTATAGAAGTTATTTAGACGTTTATTTACGATGGCCAATGATGAATATGCGCAGATGACGATTTTACCGCGCTTTTTCTCCATTTCGGACCTTTCTTCACTTTCATGTTTTCAAAATGCTAAGGCGTTTTTCCCTTTTTAGATAGAGCTTTCAAATTTTGTGCACTTATTTATAGTTATGTATATGATAAAACTGTGCATACATTCAGTTACTTAGTTTTTTTATATATACATGATAAAAATTGAGTTAGTGATAAATTTCTTCATTTTTCACCACATAAAACAGTTAAAAATCTATATTTAAGCGAATATTAAATGCACCTCAAAATCCATGGGCAGTTTCGTGTAATATATATCAATGAATTGCAAAAAAAATTCGAAACAAAAATATTCGTATTTGAAAAAGTAGTAGGGAATTTTAAAAAATTGCATTTTTCATTAAAAAATCTAAATTTTAAGATGACTTTATGTGATTGTTATGTTTTAATAGTATGAAAACTTTTTCAATAATACTTCAAATAAAAAATATTGTTCAAAAGGTAATATGTCCCCTTAAAATTTAATTGCTGTGAAATGCCGCAGGAAACAAGTTATTCCAGCTACAATCCATTGTTAATTACTTAGCTTACGTTTTGGAAGCATTTTAATAATGCAAAAATGGAGCAGAGCCATTATAAATAGATTCATGAAACATAAAATATATTTGGATATTAATTAAATTATATGAATATTTGATTGGTAATTAAAATCCAAAATTCTCTTGGAAGAAGTTGGGATATAACATCACTCGCCGGAAATGACGAGATTAAAACTGAGAATGAAGATTAGGTGCCAGATACTGAACGTTTCAGAGCACCTGTATAACAGTGATATTCTTCAGCACTGTTATCCTGAATATAATTCCAGATAGAAAGTTCAATACTGTATTGTGACAAATCCGGTTAGTATTGATACCCAGTTAATCTTTACTTATCCATTCTCGCTCCTTTTCCTTAAGGCGACAAGGGAACTACAAAATTATTATTTTAAATTTTAAACTAATCAATTTGAAATTTTTCAGGCATTAATAGAAGCACTTTATAAGACAACAAACAAAATTTTACTGCAATATACTTAGTTATTTCTGAGTTATGGGCATAAATGTAATGTTTAATAACAATTAATAGCTATTATTGTTATTAAACATTATAGCTTTTCAAACAAAAATTGGGATTAATTTTTATGATTCAGAAAAAAACTTCAAAATGAATATACATAATAACTCGATACTACTGATTTTGGAAAAAGAATATGCCCAATATTTAATATGGATAAAAATATTTAAATTTTAATAACAAAATAACTTCTATATGAATACCAAAATTTCTTCTCTATATATGTCTTTATACTTATATAAAATGTCATGGAATTTGAACAAAAATTGTAGCGCCCGGAAAGAAATTACATTTATATCAATAACTCAGAAATAAATAAATATATTGGAGTGAAATTCCGTGTGTAGTTTTATAGCATGCTCCTATTAAAGACCGCAAAATTTCAAATTGAATAGTTGAAAATTTAAAAAACAGATTTTGAAGGACCCTGGTCGCCTTAACTGAACAAACAATGAATAGTTTCCACTTTTAGTGCTTCTCTGAGATGACACAAGCAAAGGATGATAATTTAGATATTTTGCGAATCGGTGTTATGTTTATTCTGGGAAACACAATTGGTTCAGCCGACCACCTAGGGCCATGTAATCTGCAATATTGGGAGATAGGTGGATTAGTTTGGAAATCGTCACGACTTTGAAACTACTTCGGATGTAATCAAAGAGTATACTGAATAAACGAGAAGATACAAAGCCTTACATAAAATTGGTTAGAGGCGTTCTTCTAAAGTAATGTGTTCGAAAGTTATACGATCTGATTTCTCCGATTCTAATGTATGACTGACAATCAATAGAGCTTAAAAACAATCAACTAGAAAATTAGAACAAATTTAAAAAAAGATTTTAACTTAAACTTTAAAAAGAAACAACAAAACAATTTTATAAACAATAAAATTTAGATAATAAAATTTAAACAATGCTTAAGTCGTGGGCAATTGCAGCTGCAAACAAAAAACAAAGAACAATGGAAATCAATATCATTCAAAGAAAGCCAAAAAAAAAAACCAAAGCTAAACTCAGAGGGAATCGAAAAACCAAACAAAAAAGGAATCCATTCTGGTCCATTTTTCCAAGGGCTGAGGACTTTATTCGAAATGGAATCAAAATAATAATTGGGAAATTTTTCTGTAAGAAGCTTGCATAACGCCAAATATAGCTTCTCTTAGCCAGATATTTCTCAACAAAAGACAAAGGAGATCTATACATCAAAAAGCAATATTTTAAAAGAAAGAGGAAAACCAAACATGAACATTAAAAAGGTAATAAGATTGATATAAAAATATTAGCCATCTGGCTTTTAAAAGTTACATTCATAAAAATAAATTTAGCCCATGCCCAGAATAGAGAAAAAAGAGAAAAAAATGTTTTCACGCCATCACAATCCCACGCTAAGTTTCTTTTAAAAAACGTAATCAGCAATTTTTTAAAGAAACACTAGTACCATGGCGCCATCTATATTCGAAAAATCAAAACAGAATGAGTAAAAACAGGAATTTTTAGGGAATGGAACTATTTAGACACATTAGTAAAAAAAAATACCAGCAACAAAACAGACAAAAAGAATATAGTTGATAAATACTAGGAAACAAACTTAATTTTGGATGTTGCATATATATCTGCAATTGCAAAAATTTGTGAATAAAGCCAGAGTCTAAAATTACGCATAAAATGAAATGGTTTTGTATTGAATCTTATAAGAATTAAATAGTAACCTTAAATAGCGTGGTATTTTTCTCTGTATCATGCAGATCAGTTTCACAGATGTGATTTCTTACTTTTAAGGAATTGGTAGTAACTTCCAAAGAAATAAGCGATTTGAAAATATGCTGATGAAGTTTGATTTGTATGTGTGACACGTTATTTTTTATTTAAAGGTTTGTTTGTTTCTATACAGATGCTGTAAGGTGGTTTTCTTCTCTCTATGCAGTGTACCACATAAGAAAGGCACAATGTAACAGACGAAGGGATGTAGGCATGGCAAAATAAACAAAACACTGCATTATGAATTAAAACAATAATATGAAATATCGTTTTAATACAAAAGTATAACGTATCGCTTCCAAATCACAGTATTTATCAGGGCAAACACTGAGCTTTTATTTTGGAATCTGAAGATAGATCATATTTTTTGTTTGACCACAAGAAAATCAAATTTAAGATATTTTATATTAATTTATATGGATTAGATATATATATTATGTTACTTAACATAAAACTAGTTATGTTCCAAATGTATTTTTATTATATGATGATAAAAATTAAAGGAAATATTTTTTAATTAAAATAGATAGCAAAGAAAGTTACAGAAAGGTTGCCATTTCACTTTCCATAGGCTGTCTGCGAAAGCATTTCCGTGCAAACCCTTTCGGAAACCATTGCCGGAAGGTTTATATAGGAAAGATTTTTATGAACTACCTCACCGAAAAGGTTTGAACGACAAGTCCGAGAAAACATTTCCGCGCAAACCGTTATGGAAATCATTCCCGAAAAATTGCGTAGGAAAGCTTTTTATGAGCTACCTGTCCCATCGTGTGTAGCCCCGTTCCGTGTAGTGGTTATTGTGTTTCTCTTGATCTCTATGAACGCGGGTTCGATCCACGGCTCGGAGGAATGTGAAGTTTTGTCACAATCTACAACGAAATCGTACAAGTAAGTTCGATTAAAATTGGAATAATTAAATTAATTGAAATTAATAATTAAGCAACGATTAATTAAGATTCCTAATTGATATAATTAATTGACATTCCAGAAAACTCTAAGTTGGATTATGATGACGTCAGAAGTAGGGGGATAAAACAGGGGTTGGACCCCTATGTAGGAGTACGGCTTCAGAGGGGAAAAGGGGGTTCTATTTTGTCCTCCGAAGGAGGGCTCAGCAATCTTTTGAAAGGCCTGAATCAAGCTTGAGGAAAGCCTGAAACAAGCTTGTAATAAAAGCTTTGGGAAAACTTACTAAAACCCTTACAGAAAACCTTGTTTCTTATTGACTAACGAACCTTTCCTCTACCTTGCCGAAAGGTTCAATCCTTGTAATGGAAACCTTTGTGACAACCCTTTACCCTTGCTGACGACAAGATTTCCAAAACCTTTTAGACAAGCTTTTTTTGCTGTCTAGGATGGAACATTTTAAAATTTAAAGATACTGGGGAAAAGTTGAATTTTTTAAATTTTTTAAGATATTGTATTTAGTTTTCAGTAATTTTCAGAAGATATTTGATATATTTGTATTCTAATATATATATATTCTAAATTTTAAATTTTATAATTAAATAATATATTATAATTTTAAGTCAATAATTTGACAAATTTCCTAATAGATGCACTATCTCCTTAAACTATAATTTTCAACCTTTTTACAACTTCAGAAACTAGCATTATGGCTATTCCGATACTGCCAAAATATATTGAACGATGAATTACATTGAAATATATACGTTGAACTGCTTAATACAAATCACACGTTGCAGACCAACATTTGAACATAAAACTGTTGACCAAATAACTTTCGAATGAGTCCTGTGACCAAATTCTGAAAAATTAACCATCCAAATACTTCCAAACTCGCATCGATTTCAGAAACAGTCGAACGAACTGCCTTTCTACGTCATAAGCTGATTGCCCTAGGTGTTTTAAACCAATTGCATTTCTCGAGCTAAGCATTTGCAAGCCACCATTCTTAGCATTATCACATTGACTAAGCCTAGAAAGTACTTGAATGGGAAATATTCATCCATGAGCTTAGTTTTAAGGAAAACGAGCGCAGTGTTACGATGAAGAAAGGGAATTTGAATGATGAGCGTAGAAATATATGCAAGTGATGTTAAGTTTAGCTCCTTGTATATCTTGGTGAATTTAATGAAACGAAACATTACGTGAAATATCTATCGCTAATATCAAGGTTAGATAATTATGGTGTATGAAGAACTAAATGCCGGAAATATATCTGGATACTTCTAAAAATATATGGATATATGGTTGGGTGAGCTTTTATTCTTTGTAGAAGTTATACTGAAATTTGTATAGGGTTATTATATAGAGTTAAATTGCTTTGTTATATGTTAATAAAATACATTGGAACAGAAAATGAGAATTTTGAAAGTCTTATTAAACAGTAATTTTTTTACTCACTTTTCTTTATGTGTAACTGTATCCTTTGTAAGTTTACACTTTGGATTCAGAAATGAAATGTTCTCATAGTATTAAAATTTGTTGGGAAATTTAAATGCAAAGTATAAGCATGTTAATTGATGGTCGCGGGTATTGAAATCACTTTTTTGACTGCTTCCCTCTCCTTCACTCATAAAAATATGCAACGAAAATATTCGCAATAATCCGGTGATGGGAGTGTTTGAAGATTTCAGAAGTTTCTATTTCATTGCTTCATATGTAAGAAAATAAAACTGCTTTCCATATTATTTAAATTTTCTAATGCAAAAGCACTTACGATCCGTTTGAAAAAGTAATAACTGCTTTTGCATAGAACAAAATCACATTTGTCTTTTTAGATCCCCACATTTAATCGCCTTCCGTCGTCTAATAATGATAAAAATAATTACCCTGGCGAATGTTTGAGATGAAAGGATATTGCAAATTTCTTTCAACGTGAACATTGAAGAATAAATCCAATTTGCTTGGAAACTCTGAAGTTAAAGAACGGAAAATGGCACCTGTAACGAATGGAAAGGGAGGACTTAATTGTTTTCTTCTACATTCGGAAGGAAGAGGGGAGTTCCACGTACAATAACGTTTCTTCACAATACACAGAAACAATGGATATCTGAAAATTAAAAGAAATGGGCTCATTTCCGATTAAAAATGGGGAAATGGGGAAAGGATACCAAAATATTTTACGAGGTAAATTAAATAGCGCTATTAAATCCATACCTCGGAGGTAAACTGTCTTAGGTAACAATTTTAACATTTTACAGGAGAGCCAAAAGACATCCCAGTGCGCAATGTATTGAATTGAGCAGTTTATTTCTGAAATACGTTATCTTTTGATCTCTTTTACTTTCTGATATACGAAGTATAAAAAGAGAAAGTATTATAATCGTCAAAAAATTCAAAATCCAGATTTTGACCAATATCCACGTTTTAGACCTCCCGGGGTCCAAAGAACACAATTTTGGAATTATGTCTGTCTGTCTGTCTGTGTGTCTGTGAACACGCTAACTCAAAAACTATTAAGCTATTATTTAAAACTAGAGGAATGAAATTTGGACACAGTTTTATCATCATGAATATAGGTCCGTATCAAATTTTAGACCGAATCCGTCGAAAGGTTGACTGTCTGTCTGTCTGAATGACCTCATACTACGCGCGACATTGTGTATCGGCGCACGACGTTTGTAAACTTCGAGATATTATTAATGTTTTCAAACATGAATTGTAACAATGTGTTTATTGTTGCAAATAAAATTCCAGCCGTTCTCATTATTTCAGCAAATTTTTTATTCACGCGCTTTTGCAATTGTTACGTCTGTGATAGTGTAATTTGTTTTCTTGGGAATTCAACTGCAAAGCAGAATTTTCACTTTAGTATTCTTTACATTGCCTATTTTATCGCACCTGCTTCAAAGTAATATTTTTTAAAACGTTGCAACAGATATTTGATTTCAGGTTTGTTTGCTTTTTGACTTCAACAAAACTTCAACGAACTTACAAAGAAGTAGTATTGTAATCGTCAAAAAATTCGAATTCTAGATTTTGACGAATCTCCACTTAGTAAGTATACGAGAAAGCTTAGGGGAGACCACTCCCGCTGTTTTACCTACAACTACGACACTTTATCCATCCCAAGATGCTTTCAGGATAGTGCAAATGCAATAAAACCCCTAAAATCAGCAAAATTGGAATTAAGATAGTTTACCTTTGTTGTGTAGAAATCAGAATAATGCTTGATTACAGATTAGGGGTATTATACGCATTGTTCTGATAAATCATTGATTCCATGTTTCTTTTATTTATCTGCAAATAAATATAAAGTATTTCTGAAGAGACAAACATTAAAAATGGATTTGTGGGAAAAAATGTCACACCTCAAACACGAACTTATTCCCTTCCTAAAAGTCGCTTTTAAACTGAAAGTTTCGTAGGAAGAATTGTTTGTAAACTGAAATTAATTTATCTGTGGAAATAGATTGATTTATGATAACGTGATATGAATAATGTCTGTCGCGTCTATTTACTTTAGAACGGCGCCTCCCTCTCCAGGTTTCCCCACCGCAAAAACGTGAAGACATTTGGCTCCTTACGTATGATTTGGCGTGCAACAGGCCCAATACACGGCATATCATTGGTGTAATCGAGTTTCGGACCTGGAGCCATCTGACCCCAAAGCCGAGAGACCTTACCACAAGGCCACCGTGTCCTCCCAAAAATAACTTGATTTTGCTGTTATAATCATAAGAACCGGAGGGAGTTACATTAAGTTAAAGCAATCGAGAAAAACAACTGAAACTTTTAATATAAAACATGTTTTTAAGACAATAGCTTTCTTCAGAAGGAATCATTCCATTTTGCAAAAACTCAGATGGCTTTTCTTTCATTTCTTTGCCCAAAATAATTTCTAACTTTTGTCATGAAATTTAGTTCTGACTATTAAACAACGTTTCCCTACCCTCTCGTGTTGTTTATAGTTAATTTTATCTTACTGTTATTAACTTTTTAATTCTCGACATTCTTATTTCGTGCTCTTGTAGTTTTTTATCATAAGTATGTCGTAACGAATTCTATTTTGACGAGAAATTTCGTTAAAATATTTTAAATAGTATTAGAATCCTCATTGCTACTTTTCATTAGATATTGGTTAGAGTTTTTTCTACTTTTACTGTTGTTTTCATCACTCTATACTAGATGTTACGGATTTTAAACAACATAATTCCTGTTTACTGTCTGAATGTATTTGCAGTAGATTTACTTGGGTTTATAGAGCCCTTTTTGCTGTACTCAATATAGATCGCATTTAAGCGCTTTGCTGGATATAATAATCTATTATCCTCATTTGTTGTATCAGAGAGTTTAAACATTCTTGTGTCAGCAGATTTTCTACTATAGATGCGCTCCTTTTGTTTATAACAATCATCATTCTCTCATATTTTCCATCTGAGAGTTTCAATATTTTATTGTTTCATTTTATTTTCAATTATAGCATGTTTATCATATATCAAAATATTTTAAATTTAACTTAATTGTCTTTGGTACGACGATGGATATTTCTACAGTTTTCTTTCATTAAATTGAAATCAGCCATGAGGATAGGTTTTATTTAAGATTTAAAACACTATTACCTGTTTATAGATGTTTAAAATTCTGAAATATTTTAGGTTCATCAAAAATATTTTGAAAGCAGTTCAAGCAAGCCATCAAGAATTTCATTTTTTCAGTAATTTTAAGCCCATAACTTCCCATTATAAAAGGAAATCTGTTCTGGCCGGGAGGGTTTTTTCCTCCACTTTTCTTTGACTTTTTTCCTATTCTGAGGATAGTATAGAATTAGCCATGACAAAGGGTGTCTGAAGATTACAATTGGAGATACCTTTTCCCAACGAAATGTTTGACTATTTTCACTAAATTTCGGGACAAAATTCTCTATTATTAAAAAAAAATCTGATCAGGTGTTTTTACCGCTCATTTTCGATTAGCATGGAATAAACTGCTGTAAATGATGTCTCAAAATTACTAATAGATATTCTTTCCCTCATCGAAAAGATGAACTCTTAGCTAGGAAAAGTCTCGTCAAAATATTAGGAAATTTTTTTTATTAAAAATAAATTAATAAACGGCTTATTCTAGCAATATGTAAATCTCTAGGGATGTATAAGGCACGCCTCTCTAACACAATAATAAAATAATTTAATGAATTAAAATGCAATAAATTTAATTAAAATTGTTTTATTATACATAAATATAGTTTACATAAAAGCAGCAATTTTTTATTATATTTTTAATTTTAATCCACTATTTAATCTTTACAAGCATTGTTAGGCCACAGTGACCTAGTGGTAAGGAACTCGGCCTCCGTCCCAGAGGCCGAGTTCCGGCACGGGTTCCGGTCCGGCCCACTGTTCCTGAGTTTTCAGATCCAGGTTGCACTGAGAAGATTTCATAGAATATTCTCTGTGTATGTGGTACTGTTGCACGTTATCACACGTAGGGATTAAACGTCATCCCGCTGGTGTGGTGCGGAATGATGGAGAGAGGGTTACTGGCTCAGGTGTCAACCTCGTCAGCGACCGCAGTTCAAATTTACGATGTCTGTCCTAAATTAGCCGTCGTATTGCTTCAAAAAGGGATATTAATATAACTAAACTAAACTACAAACATTGTTTCTAAAACTTACTACAGATGACATTACAGAATCGAAATGGAATTTAATTATTTACATATAAGTTCAGAAAATACTAAAATTTTATATTATTGTCGGTGAGAATACATGAATGTACAAAATTTCATAATTCTAGCTCATCAAGAAGTGAGGAAAAATCAGCTATAAATATCATCTTTAGAAGCTTGAAAATAGTCACGTTAAATAAAAGCTTTTGAAAAGGAGGAAAAGACGTAGAAAGTAAGTGCTGAAACAAAAATACGAAAAGATAATTTATTTAATTAATAGTACAAAGACATATAATTAATGTCAGAATTTCATTTCAGAAATTTTATTTAAAGAAAGTGATATCAGAAGACATATGTGTAGATGTCTTTATTTTCCAAAAAAAAATCATATTAGTTTTTGTTCATTTCAATATTCATGACATAAAATATCTCAACTTGCCTTAAACTGATAAATCATTTAAAACTGTGTGAGAAACTCTTTATTTCATGATGTTTATGCGCATATTTAGGGGATATCCGTCAACTTTCGTTTGAATATATTATTTATGGCCTAGTGTATGACAGGATTTCTGGCGGAATATAGGTGCACGATTTATCAAAAGAGAAAATATGGACCGACTCATAGATTAACTCAATGTCAGGTATTAATTTACAGAATGCCGGTCAGGCATTCTTCACAGATATTCCGTTATTCATCAAATGTTTGCATGGAAAAATAGCGTTGTGGAATCTTGTAATGTCTATGTGTGAATAAAAATTTGGATTACTCCTGAATAATATTTTGCTTAAATTTAAAAGGCTAAGCGTACACCCTACTACACTGTAAAAAAAATCCCGTAAAATTTACGGTTTTAAACTGGCAGCTGGGTTGGTTGTGCAAAACCGTAAAAGTTACGAAGTAAATCCGTA
The DNA here is from genome assembly GCA_013235015.1 of Araneus ventricosus. Taxonomy (NCBI): domain Eukaryota; kingdom Metazoa; phylum Arthropoda; class Arachnida; order Araneae; family Araneidae; genus Araneus; species Araneus ventricosus. Next base: position 7,145 of record BGPR01008106.1, on the reverse strand, counting down.
GGCACAACGGTTTTTTACCATACAGGAACAAGTTTTTCCCGTAAAAATTACGAAGTAAATCCGTAGTCACAACGGTTTTTTACCGTATGAAATCAAGTTTTCTCCGTAAAAATTAAGTCATCGAAGTAAGTGACGTCATTGACTGAGTTGAGTTGTTTTTCTCCTTCTGTTCGAGTTGAAATGTGCTGATGTGTATTATCAATTAGGAATATTAATTAATCAAGGCTTAATTATTAATTTCAATTAGTTTAACTTTTAATTGAACTTACTTGGACGATTTCGATGCAAGATAGTGACAAAACTTCTAACTCCTCCGAGCCGGGGATCGAAACCGCGTTCATAGAAACAAAAGGCAGTCACTCTAACCACTAGACCATCGGAGACTTCATAAAATGAAGTAAAAATAATCTATTTGAGTTTTAAAGTCACTATAGCTCTAGTGGCGCCACCTAGTGGTGTAAAAATCAACTATTGCCAGAACACGTGTTTTAAGGTTAGCTTTCATGAGTGACAACAGGTTACTGCAACATGTATAAACAATAGCGGAGATGGAACCCTATTAAAAACATGAAATGAATGCAATAAAATTACATTTAAGAAAAGGGAAAGTTATCGTACGGAAAGCAATACCATATGACGAAAAATAGAATTTGAACTGACGGTTTTAAACCGTTTATGGCTGGAGCGGAAAACGGTGAAAAACCGTTTTGTCAACAAAACATCTTTAAACCGTCAAATATACGGAAAAAGTCCGGGGAAAAAACGAATATTTTTTACAGTGTATCATATCGTTCTTAAACCATCTGTCTATGCATACAGAGTAAAATGCATGGTATGTATAACATTTGCAGGATTTTTTTTATTGCATTTTTACAATAGTATAGTTCCAACGTCAAATCAAATGAAATCACTATTGTAATAATTTTGCATTAACTTATAAGGATAGCTGAAAATTACACTTCCTTTTGCTTTCTTTTTTTTCTTATTTTGAGGCTAAGTTTAGGACATACACTACTTTCACTTTTACTTTTTACAGGAACTTAGGGAAGCAAAATTCTGTAGTATTTTTAATCCCTTATGTTTCCTTGTGTCCGCCATTACCGACTTTGAGTTCGGGTACCCCTACTGGTTCTTCGCGTACCACCAGGGGTATTCGTGTCACAGGTTGGGAACCTCTGGACTAAGCTGAACAAGAACGAGATTTCAATTTATAGAACGGTCAGCAAACAATAGCGAAACTCTGACGATAGAGGGTTAATAAAATTCTATTATTTTGGAAATTCTCTCGTCTACGAATAATTTGCAGGAATATAGTTATCCTACACGGAAATAAAGGAATTTGTATCGCAATATTGTCTTAATGGCTGTGTAATCAGGTTTCATTCAATATTATGCATTTTTTGCATTATGCATTTTTTTATAGTTAGCGACTCTCACTGAATGATGTCACAACATTTTATAACGCAAAAACAAAGCGGTTAAATTTGTTTCAAATTAAATATATCTACAAATAATTCTTTAAAATGTAAGTTTATTTCTGAAATTACCTACATTTACAATATAAAAGCAAATAATAATAGCGAATTATTTCTCTGAAAAGCCATAACGACATGCGTAAAGCAATGAAGAAAGCAAAAAAAGTGGAAACGCATTTACCAACATAAAAAAACAGATTGAATGAGAATTCTTATGGCATCTTAAAAGCTCCTTTCTGATGAAACTTTTCACAGAATTCAGAGCCACATTTCTACAATAAAAGTCTTCCGCAACACAAAATAAGAATGGGAAGGATAGAAATATAAAGAAAAACAAGGTAAACACTTTAAAATCAACTTGGAAGCTTAAAAATCGCAATTTCCTGCCATCAGAACTGAATTTAATGAGAAACACTTCGTATTATTTTGTTGCGAAGAAGAAAAAAAGTTTACCGAGATTGTGCAAGATCGAATGAACCTTCTCTGAAAATGCTATTCAGCGAAGAAAACGTTTGGTATTAAAAGTTCCAAATGTTTTTCTATTTTATTTTACGTTGTATTCTTAGCTTCTTGTAATGGGTTGAAAGGACTTGTGACCTTAAAAGAAAAGGCATTGGCGGAGAACGGTGTGGTAAAAAAAGTGAGCTTTATTAGCATTTGCCAAACACGACGGTTTTTGGAACACGTACATTAAAAATACTGCTTGTTGATGGTGCAACAGAACATGTAACCCCGGATTAAACCCATTAGAAGCCCTTAGGCGATTCAAGTTTTGCGGACCCATTCCCATCTTCCCAGATATTTTTAATGATTTTTATTTAATCTCTATATAAGGAGTTTTCATGTAAAAAAAATATTATGGCGAACTAAAATGACAAAACATTTCATTCTGGGTCACCTTCAAGTGAGTTGGTGTCAGTGTCTCGCCTGTAAAAAATTAATGTAAATTTAAAGACAATTTCAAACAAAACGACAAAAAAATGAAACTTTTAATACAGTCTAAATACTTTAATACAAAATTTGTCAAGACTGCTTTTTTGTGACTCAGTTAACCGACACCCAGCTACAGGGAAAAAAGATGACTGAGAGCGAATTTTTAAACCATAAGAAAATCTTAGTAATGATGTTCCAAAATTTAAAAAATATATATATTCAATTATATTTTGAACAGACTCGAATACGCACGACATTTGTGAAAGCCAAATGATATCAAGAAATTATAAAGTTATCTTAAAAATAATAGTAAATAAGTTTTTGATACCCTGGGGCCCTTGGGAGTTGCCTACATTGCCTATTTCATAATCTGGTTCTAACGACAGGAACAGAAGAAATGTCGTTCAGCCCTTTGTAAAAGTAGGGGTTTTCTTCTGAAAGATGAGTTCCTGAATAGAGGCATAGAAGCGTAACGCTTGTAAAACGTTATTCCTATCAGTTTCTGGAATATTTATTGGAGTACATCTGAGACCGGTGTGCATGTGAAGGAGTTCTTGCCCAACATTGATATTAGATTACTTATTTCTAATCAATCTTTAATTTATTTTTTAACTAATCACGGCTCATTCCCATCATATCTTTTTGGGTTTAAAATTTTAAATAGTCGAAATTGTGCTTGTGGAGGATACGGCGATGATATCTTTTTGTTTTTCATTGTAATCACACTAAAGATTTTCGTTTGGCCTTTCCAGCCAGCCGCTGAGCGCAACCCGATTTGGTTTAAATCTTTGGTGAAATATTCTTTACTTTCGCATAAACTTTTTCACGCAATTGAAATTTCAAAACAGACATACAGATTAAAAAATTTAGGTGTTTTTTTTTACTATGATGATTAAGACATTTTTAGGGGGCACTCCCTCTAGGAAAATAAAAAATCTTTTGAATATATATTGACTTTCTTTTTCTAAATTAACATTTGTATATTAGTTACACTTTGACGGGTTTTTGTTGTTCTGGTTCCTCCACTTGAATAGTTCGTTTTTGATGCTACTCTATTTCACATTGTATAAATAAAAGTCTATTTTATTGTTTTACATATATTATTATTTTTGAGGATTGTATTTTTATTCTGTATTTGTTGTTTTATTGTATTTATTATATTTTTTATTTATTTTTGTTTGTTATTTTATTGTATTTATTATATTTTTTATTTATTTTTGATTGTTATTTTATTGTATTTATTATATTTTTTACTTATTTTTGATTGTTATTTTAATGTATTTTTGTGTTATGTGTGTTACTGTATTTGTTATGTATAAAATTATTATATTGGTTCAACGTTTGTACAATGTGTGTGTGTGTGTGTGTGTATATCACTGTTTTTTTTTACTCTTCTCCCCGACCGTTAAAACGCTCCATACCCTATAGGTGAGTGGATCGGCATGAGTAATAAATGAAGAAATATCAGTTTCATTTGTGTAATGCAACGATTTACTAACTGCAGTGCAATCTGATGGTTTTAAATAGAAACTGCGGTACGAAGAAATGATGGTTTTTACTGGGAAAAAGTTTGGATTCTTTTGAATCCTATTCCTACAACCATCATTTCTCTATCGTTTTTCATTAGCGAACTAACTTTTGCTTTTGAACAACATTGTTTCTGAAAGCAATTAGTAATTTGATAAATTGTTATGAAATAAGGAATATTAAAAAAATATTTAATTGGAATTATCTTTGTCAAAATCTTTTACGAACAATTTTCCTATAAAGCACAAAGAATTGAAAAAGAATGATAAAGTATTCAATAATGCGTGACAAATTCAATTATATTATTGAAGCTCTTTTTCCCTTTCAAAATTGAATGCGAAAACCCTTAACTAGCTATAAGTAAACAAGCGTGCTTAATACGATCAGCCAATATAGTCCTCTAATTGTTTCTAGTTGCATTGTCTACTTTACTGAAAAACAATAATTTGTTTTTAATCCTTGCCTTTAAATATGTGTCTTAAATCTCCCGAGAATTAAACTTTCCTTTAAAAAATTCATTCTTTAAACATTTTGTCGCTTAATTTTTTAGGTGGTGGATCAATTTTCTGAGGGATTTTTGTTATTATTATTATTTGCATTCTGTTATCTTTTTTGTTTTTATCGTTACAGTTAGCAAATGAAATTGTAAGCTCTCCTGTGAATACATAAAACATGATTTCATTACGTCGGATTAAAAATATGTTCTGTAAAGATACAATGACATGAAGTTATCGTGCTGTAACAAAGATAAATTATAACTTAGTTTTTGTTTTAAGATCATAACTAACCTTGTTTGTCTAGTGCTGATTCCAAAATGTCCATTTTCACGATTTCCATTACAAATAGAAATCATCTTTGTTAAGTTTTTCTTTATCTTCACTCACCATCATTGCAAGGCCTTAGGAAGTTCGGGCCCGATTGAAAAAAAAAATGACATTTTTTTTTTAGTTTTTGTACAATCTAAGGATTTATGACAAAGAAAAGACTGTCTGAAGTGTTATCCCCTTGACTATCTCGTTTATTAATACAATGTGGCGAAGTTTGTGCCTCGTAGCATAGTGAAGAAAACCGTGTATGTATCTTGAATGTGTTCCTTTCTACCCATTGAGACCAAATTTGATTCAGATCTGCAATTCTAAAGAGAAAACCATATGCAAAATTGAATCCTTCTAGCTATTTGCGTTTCTATGGTATTCAAGGATGCGCAGACTTATTAGGCACAGGATATCGTCTAAATTTGATTGAAACCTAAAATTTTGGTGTTCTGATAACATACTAAATTTCATCTGTCTAGTAGAGTTTTTCTGTTATTGTGTTTACAGTTAAACAGACAACACAGATGTAATTACAAAAATTGTCTTCAGACTCGGGGCGATTTAACACGTATAGATTTGTCTAAAATGTCGAGGTGGAATTTCAAGACGATTACAATGTTTTGTCTCTGTATCCTTCGTATGACAGAGTAAAATATATAAATAACTCTTTTAAATTCTTAAACTCAATTCTTTACCCTCTGGTAATAACGCCCAGGGCACTTTTACTGCCTAGCTCACCCTATTTTCGGCCCTGAATTGTGCGGAGAGTTGATATTATTCTGACACGGGCCCCTTAATCGCGGGGCCCTTTTGTGAGCAATCGGTCCAATCGGATAAAGGCCGGCCCTGCAATATTGTAATATGTTTTTCCATTTGATGGTTAAATGAATGAGTATATATTTTTTCTTTGAAAATGTGGTATTTAAATATAGATAGCGTTATTTGTAGGTACTGTACCTACGGATAAAACGTTATTTGCAGGTACTGTACCTACGAATAATGCGTTATTTGCAGGTACTGTAACTACGTACGATACATTATTTGTATGTAATGTAGCAATAAATCAAACGTTGTTTACAGGTTATTTTCCTTTCTTTCATTTTGCTTATTCGTGAATTTTAGATGACAGTATACTATTTCAATGTTTTTAAGGCTTAATTGTTAGTTAATCGATAGATTAATTTAAATTTTTCCAAACGGGTGGCGCCACCTGTTACTGAATTTAAAAAAAAATCATCTCACTTTTTTCTACTTTATAGTATTTAATATGTAACGCTTTTTGTTTGTAATAATGAATTATAAATTAACGACTAAAATGCAGAAAATAAATAAGATAAAAAATTTTACTTTTTAGTACACTAATAAGCGCGTGTTTTTAAAAACTGCTTTTAATCTTCTCATTTTAGAACATTTGCAATTATTTGAAGGAAATTAGATAGAAAGTTATTTTAAATTTGTCTGATAATAATTTGGGCCTCGAAAAAGGAGTAAAATGAAAGAAAATGCTGAATTTCACAGGCATAAATTTAAAAAATATATATATCCGAAAAAGAAATTCCATCGTTAGTAACAATCTCTGCTCCGAGGAGAGCATCCGTTGCGATTCGAACCCGCGTTCTACTGATCAAGAAACAAGTACTCTATCATTTGTACCAACCGGACTGCGCTCAGAAATACTTGGATATGTAGTTACATATTTTTACCCGTGTTACTTGTTAGAAATTTAAATGGCAGATAATTCAGCTCTCTTTTCAAAGAGAATTTACTTTTTTCAAATGTAGTTAAAGAAAATTCATACTATTGACTTTGGGTCTTCGTTAACGGCAAGGAGTTGTTTAAAATTCTTTGACAACTAATAACGCATCTTTTAGGATATATAGATATTCAGAACTAGAAATTTGATTTTTGATTAAATGTATAGGGTACAATTTCATCAGCAAACGCTTCAAAAAATATTTTGTTTACCGAAAAGTAAATCAGAATTATGGGAAATCAGATAACAAAAGCCAAAAGTATCTCGGGTGTTTCCGCTGAAATACTGAAAAATCTCGCAAAATAACATTAAATTTCGTAATCTCAAGCATAAAAAGAAAAATCTTGCAGAAAAAAAGGGAAAATAAACTCCCCGCAAAATGTCCTACAGAATGATTTTAAATTAAACAGTGCCTGAAAATAAGACTTTATTCGTAGGTACAATACCTGCAAATAACTTTTTATCCGCAGGCATAGTACCTGCAGATAACGTTTTATCCGTAGGTACAGTACTTGCAAATAATTACTTCCTTTAAATATACTTGACTTAGATAATTCATTGAGTGCTAGTGTATGTGCATTAATTCTACTCAGTTTGAGTTAATGTAGAACCTTATGAGAAAAAGACTTAAACTAAACTAAT
>BGPR01008105.1:51391-66172 GCA_013235015.1 Araneus ventricosus | reverse complement strand
AAAATACTATATTACCATGAACAAAAAATTAAAGTTTAAGATTCTAATAATCTAACATGTAAAAAAACTCTTGCTGTTATTAAAAGTATTGATGAAAAAGGCAATCCAGTATATGGAGTTTCTCAATCAATTTATGAGGCAAGCTTGGCTGTGATGGTATTGAGCCAGGTTAAATTAATTGCTGTACAAACCATCCCTGTTACTCAAAGTTGTTGAAAAAATAAACAGGTAATGTGTACCTAAAATTAAAGGAATTTAAAGAAAATCATACACTAACCCTAACAATAAAAACAGTAACCAAAATGGAAAAGACTCAAAATTCAAGATAAAAAAATATGTAATACAACAATATATTGCATTCTATTATATTGACTAAAAACAATAAATACATCATTCATTGATATGTGGGATAATAACAATGTTATCCTTTCCTTCAATACCCATACTTATACATTAAAGCATTAGTAATCAGTGTCTCTACCTATCCTTAAGAATTTCACATTTTTAATATAAACCGCTCTACTTTAACAGATAACACGTTAACTAGTATAATTGCCTTAATAATTGTACTAAATGATTGTAATGAACCATATAAAAATCTCAAAAACTAACATAAAAATGTAATACAATTATTTATCTAGATATTATATTTGAAAATTGGTAAAACTGTCTGTTAATAAGAGATATTTCAATTTAAAAATCCTTGTCGTCATCTAAATGCAAATCTGAAATCCAATAAATCCAATAACAAATTTGGAATAAACACATTACAGTAAATATGAAAAAACAAACCTATCTGCATCAAAGATAAATATTCCAGAATTAAATACACCAGTGAATGTTTTTATTCTAAATGCCCCTAAATTTTTCTTATCTTAAACTCTTAAAAACTTTCTTTGGTATTCCATAAACCATTGCAAACACTAAAAAAATTTTACATTTGTAATTCTACTATTATTGTCTGTATTAAATTATTATTTCTGATTATATTTCATTTTTCACTAAATTCATCTGAACGAACAGAAATACTAAGATTACTATCCCAAAAAGGAAATTTATTAATTTGAAAATTAAATGCATTCTTTTATCAAAGATATTCGTTACTATTTCATTATCTATAATTTTATATCTAGATCTAAATTCTACAGCTAATTCATTGTCATTAGTTTTTAAAGGTTTAAATAAGGGATAAGTCAATATGTTTAAGGTCTATTTCTTTTCCGAATAAATTAAATATCTATATAGGAATAATACTATGGCTATAATTAGGAAAAATCTTTCTCTGTAGTGTGGTAACATTTGTAAACTATTGCTAGGTTGGATCTCCTTGAGGTAATCCTTTTAATTTGATCAGAAAATCCTATTATCAAAAAAGATATATTTTCTTTTAGAACAAGATTAATAAGATTTTTAAATTATTACGTCTAATATCTTTTAAGATCAAAATCTTTGGTTATATTTACTAGGTATTAGTCAAATCTTCATATCTAAAACTATTAAATAAATCTGTCAAAAGTAGTATGTATACCTAGAATATTTCACATCTTGTTACTAGTTTAATATCTCTTACACTGTATTATTTACTATAATTGTATCTTTTGCTTATCTCACGTCTCTATCCATTGTCTGTATGTATTTTTGCAAGAGTTGTATGTCATTAATATTGTAAAGCGTATTGCACCATTAGTAACTACTTCTAAATTCTAAGAGGGACTCTTATTGAAATTTTGGTAGAAGAGTGAGGGATAATCTTTCACATTAATTCAATTCCTTTTTTATAGAGGCTTGAATTCATTAGAAATTTTTCTCTCTCACCTAATATGTCTCATTATAAATATCAGCTTTAAATGATCATTCATCATTTTTTTTAATAATATTTACAAATTTGTAAAGTTACTGGGCACTTTGTCTATATAGACTATTACAAATTCTGTTTGCAACTTATTTATTTGTTTTTTTAATATTGGATTGTCTAATATAATCATTAGATTTAAAATTATAGTTAAAAAAGATCTAATAAAGTTTTTTTGTCATATTCACTAATATATATATATATATTATTATAATAAAATTTTTATAATTCATAATATATTATCTTGTTTTAATTATTCTATTTTCTCATTCTATTATATATTTAAAATCTTAGAATTATATTAATCGTATCCCAAAATCGCTTTCTTCAAACTCCAGTTTGTTTTATTTCCCGCCTAGGTATATTAACCACCGCGTTTTGGCATAGTTTTTACTAAAGGATATTCTAATTACTTCACTGCGCCTACCATACGTCTGAAAGTCGATGACTTATTGCCGCCAATGCTTTCCCAAAACACTTACGTATTAACTAAAAATAGCTATTTAGTTCCTCTACACTTTATAACGTGTCTATATGATTAAATCCCTACCGGGAAATGCAGGGATTTCTCTTGCTTCTTTTACGCCAACTTAAACTCAATATGTACGGCATTCTCGTCACTCTCCCATAATGCAAAGGAAAGGAATTAGATTATAACTCGGCTTTTTACTGACTCAGCAAAACTACTTGTAAATATAATATTTACCTAATTTATGAACTATATATTTTTATATAATATATATATATTATATATATTATTTTATGTATTGGTTCTTCGAGGCGAGACTGCGCGTAAGGTGAATAATTGTGATCGTTTGTTGTACACGTTTTGAAAGTTCAGTTCTTCGTCAAATTCTGTACGATAAAACGACTTCATTTTGTTAATAGCCAAATAAATACTATTTTTGATTTATAAATTGTCTATTTCTGAGTGACTTACACACCCCGGAAATCCAAGGTTGATTAGTATGACTTAACGACTTTAATTGAATTATTATGCGACTAACGCCTTTGAATTATATTTATGCTACAGACTGTTCTTTGGGTTAAATGGTTTAGAAATGAAGTGCAATAAAAGGGAATTGCAACTATATAGCATTTATTTATGCATTATTTATCATCCTTATTAGCTATGTAGAACAACATCCCGTGCATCGTTCGGACATCTGAAAATGACAGTCAATATTGCTATAGATACAAAAGATACATTTTACATTTCAATAATAAATATGCTTGACGCTAGCGCCGCCACAGTTCATACATCTTTCCTCTTTTTTACCTTATTCATCTGTAAAATGCATATCAACAAGATTTGACGTTCTTCTAAACATTAATGTTTCTATACAGTGATACTTTTATTCTAGTACTACTTGGTATGTTGTATACTATGTTTTTGTATTCTGAACGAGAGAATGCAGTTTTAAGTAAATCTCCTTTTTTCTTTCTGTCCCTCCCTAATTCCGAGAGGCAACGCGAAGAAGGGGCGATTCTTCTGTTCGAGACGGTCACGATGTATAGAGATAGTAACTCAAACTGTACCTGGTGTCAAAATGCACTGGAAAACCTCCCTAGTCAACGTAGCCACAGAGTAAGAATGCACTTAACCTGTGTAAGAAATATATCAATTCCTACCATTTTTTTTTTTCTATGCATTAGAAACTTGAAAATTAGAAACAATATTATTTTTTCTTATGAATGAATGAACAAGCAAGAATGAATCAGATCGAATGAAAATTTGAGCAGGGCCCATGGCCCACGTAAGGGCTAATCCCTGTAATGGTAAGTTGGTGAGTGCTGGATAATTCAGTTCAGAATTGATTATCTGCTGCTGTAATGGGAGGCAAAAGTTTGTGTGGGTGGGATCCATCTGGATCTTGTGGGATATGCTGGAGCTGAGAAACTGCGCCTGTAAAGAGAGTTGCTGCTGCGGAGAGAACTCATATCTTGGATGTGATGAATTTCGTTACTTTGCTCTGATAGGAAGTGACATGCGCTCTTGGAACTGCTCTTCAGAAGGTACAAAATTTTGGGAAAGAATGGGGAGGGCAAAAGAGTCAATTTTCTTATTTTTCTATTAGTGGATATCAATCAGATAATGTTTTTTTATATAGTGTAAAAACAAGTAAAATTTTTTTTCGCTCCTATTTTGAGTAAAAGCAGATTTAGTGAATTTCAATAATTATAAGGGTAAGTATAAAAATTTTGAAAGCTCATTTCTTTTTTCCCATCCTCATATCCTGTGTTTTTATCATGTGTCTGTAGTTTCACTACTAACTTTACATTTTCTCTCAATGAAAGTTGGAAATTATTATAAACTGAGTTATTTTTAATCATATTCTTCTAGAAATTAGACATACCAAACGGGAGATCATCACGAAAATATAGAGCTGGTACCCAACCTCTCGAAAGAATGGTGTTTTGTTTGTTTCTGTTTGGATTATTAGAAACAAACATTTTGCAACTAATGAGAGATTTTTTTTTATCTGTCAGTGCACTTAAACTCCATAACAATTCAATGGAGAACAATTTTAACATTTTCCTAATTTTAATCTTTATGAAATATTCGCTTTCTCCTCCCTTTTCCAGATTCGAACCAAGCTCTGGCAAAGAACGTCAGTCTTACATTCATGTGCGGACTCTCGAGTTCAAGCGGCAGTGGTCAAGATCATAGGGAGGAACGAATGGAGGTGGTGTTATGGGAAAGCTCTTTCTTAGCCAATCTTTGCCAACCGAAGTGTTCGAAAGCCGACATCTTAAACACCCTCCTGAGAACTCGGTGTACTGAACGAGGCTGAGACGACCTGGCTCTGAAAGTCCCAGGGAACTACAGTGAGCTTCTCTCACCACAAAAAATGATTTCAGCACGAGCGCTACTGGTGGAGGTGAGTAATGAACTAACACGGCTCGATTTCAAACCACCGTGGCTTGAATTTAGCAATTTTAGAGAATTATATATTAATATAAAATATAGCGATTGAATTTTTGGTAGCCTAAAGTTCACAGTTAATTTGGAGAAACAAATGAAAAAAGTTTTATATATTGTATATAATAATTTGAGATTTTAAATACTGACGTTTTAGCAGTTTATACTGACTGTTGCATTAATCTTGGAAACGCATACGCTTGTAAATAATCCTCTTAAGTTTTGTTATTCGTACCGTTATCAAAGAACTGTTTCACTAGACTACAACAATTCAACTTTCAGCTTCTTTAGAAAACTGGATATATACTGAATCTTGATAGAAAATGATATAAAATAAAGCTAACTCACCGTGTTTTACTGAAAAAGATTGAAAAATTCTAGCATTTTACCTTTTGAATTCTTTAAAACGATCTTGGTTGAATTATCTTACTTTATTGAATATTCTTACATCATTATCTATCTATAGAAGAAATATTTAAATGTAATGACATTATATAATTGGCAGATTTTTTTTATATTTGAATTCTGCATTTATGAAGAAGAAATCGACAAAAAAAAGTACAAAAAAGATTTTCTCCTCAATCAATTTTAAAATCTGTAAGAATTGCTCTTCAAACAGCTAGTAAATTCTTTGCTTTTGTTGTGACTAATAGGTGCCTCTTTGACTCAAGCTATGTTAATGGTCAATAGATCTTACATCATTAACATGAAAGCATATGATGCTTCTATCTCGAATTTTTGCTCTACTTACTGTTACTATCTGACGACAATTGTGGCCTGAAGCTTTTGACATGCATGCCTATAAATTATGAAACTGTATTTATTTATAATCTTCAGGCTTCTTCTAAATCAGATATGCAGTATACTATTGATGCCTGAAAATTCAAAAGTCCATTGTGTACATTCTCCAGTCTGAATTAATGTGACTATTCTCAAATTGTCTCATCTTCATTTGAGACAGACATTATAGTTATCAGATATAATTTGAAAATAAAAAAGGGCATTAGTAAAGCAAAGGCAGGCTATGATTCTGGGCATTAGTTTCTCATTCGTTGTCCTGGAACATATTTTTTAGATTTGTTTTTGACTGTATATAATAAAGTCTTGTGTAATTTCTTTGAAGGTTCTATGCATTTTCCTTTTCCTACAATCAAGTAAATTTCTTTTTTATACTTTTTAAAGCAACCTCTTAAAATGTGATGACAACCTGCTGTTTATTGATCTAATAATTTTTTCATTATTTCTTTAAATTTTTTATTTCAATATTTTTCGTTTTTAGAATCGATGTGTGCAATTAATTTAACAAATTCATCGTTTCTAGTAAAGTTCTATTATCATCGCTGCATACTTGTTAGGAGAATGCAGTGACGCAGGATTCAACTTCCTGTTTTAAAGTTGTCTCAAAATATAGATATCATTATTGATAATCAGATAGAAATTACTTATTTTTCTTTCTTTGCTACCCTTTTATTCTTTATATAACTTGATATTCTTTTCATACTGCATTTATAATATATTATATAGAGACGGAAAATTATATATTTATTGTCAAATTATTGCTAAAACAGAGCTTATATATATCAATAGCAGTCATGATATTTCTCTACGAGTTCGGTATGTAAACTTACAACATTCATATGGAATCATTCTATCGTGTTGCTCTATCTATCACATTGACTGGTAATAGCGTGTCATGGTATACATTAACATGCATATACGATCTAAGTTTTACGTATCGCTTTGAATTTTCCTCCTGCAAGGACTTCAGGAATCGCTTAAAATCAAAGATTGTTGCATGCACATGGATCAAGAAATCCATTATAGTCATTCATGTGACTAAAGTGACAACATTATGATAGATCACTTATTGTCTGTTGTTGTGCACCACGTTTTGATCAGCTTCTTAGATTTTTAACACTTTAAGAAAATTTAGACTTGCATTAGGAGATTAGTTGAAAATATAATTCTTATAGAAAGCTATACCAATGTACATTGATTCTCGTTTCTTGTATTTAAAAAGAAATATGTTTTCTGCAGCTTGCAGCCTCGCAACACTCCAGTCTTACGCTTTGACAAAAAATGGAATGCTCCTCAAAAGTGAAAAATCTAAATAACATAAGATATATATAAGTAACTATAAATATATTATATACATTCTACATATGTACCAGATATATATCACTGCCATAAAGTACTGAAACGGAAGCAAATTTTACATAAGATTTTTTATTGATGAGTAACAGGTGAACGAATAGCAAATGGAACAACAGCAGAGATCAGGGTGTCTCGAATCGTTTGAATGCCAGCGAATGTCGTTTGTCAGCCCCCTAACGGAAAGCGTCGGAAATAATAACATATTTGATGGAAGTTCTGTTGTAAAAATTCCATTCTGTGAAACGGTGTCATCTTTTGGTTGTAGATTGTGAGAACTCAAAGAAAAATATTTAAAGGAGATTCGTACTATAGTACGAAACATTGAAGAATGGTTATGTTGCAGGAATCTATTTTATGAATGTAATTTTTTAAATTTTTTCTTAATTCCATACCAGCCATAACGTGTACCAAAAATGTATTTAATATCTCCGTAATGCGTGTGTTTAAAAATGCAGTATTTAAAATAATGAAATGTACAGCGAGAAAATATATTTTATTTTTTAAAGTATATTAACGTTACATAATATTGTACTGAAATAAAAGTGGTTTCACAGAAAGTTAATTTTTGAATTTTAAAAGTGGTGTAAAAATAATTTAATGTTAATATGCTTCGAAGTTATTGAGGAGAAACTTTACAATATTTTGATTAGCTATAACTGAAAATCTAATTAAAATTTTGAAAATCCTTTTTTTTAGTGAGCATTTGCTACCCAAAAAGTAACTATACTTGCCACATTTGATAACTCTTGTTCCAACGGTCTGCCTTTAAAGAGTATTAGTATTTAATATCTCCGTAATGCGTGTGTGTAAAAATGCAGTATCTAAAACAATGAAAAGTATAGCGATAAAATATGCTTTAAAACTCTTTTAAATGTGTTAACATTACAGAAATATTGTACTGATAAAAAAAGTGGCATCACAGAAAGTTAATTTTGAATTTTAAAAGTGGTGTAAAAATAATTTTATGTTAATACGCTTCGAAGTTATTGAGGGAAAACTACAATTTTGATTAACTTTTAACTGAAAATCAAATTAAAATTTTGGAAATCCTTTTTTAATGAGCATTTGCTGGTAAGACTTTAGAACATGGTGCGGTTTCTCGCCAAACTGGGAAATTGCGCCAACCATCCAAAAAGTCGCCAATATCCGCCATCTTGGATGGTTTCAAGATGGCGGCGATTCTAATGACAGCCATGGCAAAAAATATATATATAGTTCATAAAATTGGAAATAGTACATAAAATTGCAAATAGTACATAAAATTGTATGAAATTTAGTATGAATTTTTTTCAAATTCTGGCGCAAATTAGAAATTCTAGCAAAGTTTTAGGTTACCAACAAAATGAAGAAGGTTACCACATTTGGCGAGAAATGAATTTGGCGAGGAAAAAAAATTCAACTTGGCGAACCGCACCATGTTCTTAAGTCGAACCATTTGCTACCCAAAAAGTAACTACTTGCCACATTTGATAACTCTTGGTCCAACTGTCTGCCTTTGGAGAGTTTTGCACGAATTTTGTATCATGCACGTTGCAATCAACGATATTATGCCAACCTATTAACATTATCATTTTAAAATATCAGGTTCTTTTTCCCTCGATTCTTTCGCACTCTCTCTATAAAAATTTCACTTATAACGTGTGGTCAAAAATAATTATTCACATGTTCTATTATAAAAGCATATATTGGAGATTGATATCAATAAATTTCCCTTCAAAACAACCAAAATGGATATTTCCAGTAGAGGTTTTCACATTTGTTTTCTGATCTTCCAGTTTTCAAGTCCGGAGCATATTATTCGAGGAAAACAATCCCCATAATTCCCCATTATTTCAAAAATAATTTTTACATTAGTTTTTAAACCATTACTCCAGTTTTAACATCGTCGTCATTTTAGACAGGATTTGTGGCTTCGTATTGAAGTTTGAGTGAATCTGACTGCGTAATGACTCATTATTTATAAAACTAGAAGATTTGTGCCCATCCCAGACAGACTTTTAGCTTGCCAATAATGTCTCAGATCTGATTGTCACAAATTTAGTAACAAAAGTTGTAGTGGAAAATATCATGAACATTAGCAGAATGCTTAAGAAATAAAAAAAGCATAAAACGCAGAACTGATGAATCAATTGACACGACTTTTCGTTTTGTTAATATCTTTATTTTTAACAATTATTTTTGTTTTGTCCGAGTAAAAATAATGCAAATTTCACTAACATAAAAAAATGCATTACTAAATACAAAATAAAATGCAAATCTTAAGAAAAAATGAAAAAATTATAATTTGTAGTAAATTTTAGTTGTAAATACATATGAACATTAAAAGTAAACGATACATGTATCAACTAAATAACTTCATTATAAATAACATTCTTTGTGAACATTCCGTTCAATGTTTCTTGGCTTTGTCTCGCCCTCCATCGTGCAAATCTCTCCCTTGATAATCTTCGTTTCCTTACAGTAGGATCTTCTCTATCCGTATTGTTCAGTTTAAAAAAATTAAGTACGCAGAAGGAAGAGAGATCTCAAAATACTTTCAAAGAGAGATAATAAGGAAAGAGGGAGATGATTCAATAAGGGAAATTCACTTCGGGCTTTGTCTCGCCCTCCATCGTGCAAATCTCTCTCTTGATAACCTTCGTTTCCTTGCAGTAGAATCTTCTCTATCCGTATTGTTCAATTTAAAAAAATTAAGTACGCAGAAGGAAGAGAGAGCTCAAAATACTTTCAAAGAGAGATAATAAGGAATAAGGAAGATGATTCAATAAGGGAAATTCACTTCGGCCCTCTCTCCCCTTCCTCTCCGGATTCTAAAAAAAACCCATCCCTGTCTTTACCCTTGGTAATCAGGGTCTACGTCCCTGTTCTCCGCGCGCCCTGAGGGTGTGGCGTCTGGTTCGGTGGATTTTAGCCACGCCCACATTCCTGGAGCGTTAGAGGCCGTGTCACCGTTATTCTATTATAGAATTTATGATCAAAAGTGCAAAAACTGTCACTTACGATTAAAGCACAATAACGTTTTATCGAAACTAAAATACTCACATATTGCAAATACATAGTATTAATAAGTATGGTGGCTTTCGATGCAGCAAGTCAAGCATCAATTGCAAATAACATTAACAAATACTAATAAAACCTTATAACAGCGTCATTGCATCTAAAGAAATGACAATCTACTGAGGTCTGACTTATCGCTATTCATTAGTAAAAAAAAAATGTAACACTAAATTCTTCATCAGCAAAATGCAAAAATACTTCTACAGAAAATTATATAAAAATCGGTATTTCTAATGCACAGCACCAAACTACATTCGAACATTTAATTCTTGAAATATCTCCTTCACTTTCTTATTCAAAATTTGGGAAGCGTAAACTATTAAAATCAGTATTAAATAAAACCTGACTGATTTATATCCCGATTACAACATCACGACAGGTTTAAGAACTATAAATCTAAGTAGCATTCGTTATAACAGACTTCCAATAGTATCAGTATTCTGTATAACTGCATAATCTCATGTTTGGTACCTTCAAGAGAATTTCTGATCCTCTCTTTGGCAGTCAAACGGTTACAAGACATTCTGTTACATAAAATGTTCAGAGCATAATTATTGTAGCGTAAGACAAACGAGTCCAAGTTGAGAAAGAGAACGCGTGCTCGTAAAAAAAGAAATAAAACTGCTCAATTAACGGCATTTGAACTTGAAATATAGCTAGTTTGAGAGTGAATTCTGCATTGAAGCTCATGTTGGAAATGTTTAAAATTTTAAATGACATGCGAATGAATTAATGAGATAATTATAACCAAAGTATACATGGTATTCCTTATTGCAGACGACACTAGATGTGTGCTAATGTTATGTCAGCAAAGTTCTTCAAAAGAAAGTTATGAGATTCAAACTCATGTAATTTAAGGATACAATTGAATGTGTAAAGCGCTTAATAATATAACTTCTTTTTTTCATAAGACTTTCTATTCAAGACGGAAAGGCTGTAATATTTAGGAATCAAATATTCATTTATCATTCAATTTCTCTCTTTCTGTTTACTTAATATCTTTGTGGACGTGAATACTATGGCATCCATTTTCATTATGATACAAAGTGACATGAATGCTACAACAGTACTTCCTTGTTATAACGGTCCCCAATCTTACATCGTGACCTTCGGATTATCTCAAGATCGCAGCAATGATTTCGCCAAGCTCGTAGGTCCAATGTGCTAGCGAAGCTACTAAGTTCCGTCTCCCACGGCTTTTAAGTTTAAAAAAATCTGCCCAGTGCTCCTTAACAAGGAATATTTTTTAAAAACCAATGCGCATTCGAGAACCTTAGCAAAAAAGTAACATGACGCTAATATAAGAGCATGTACTGTTTTTATAGGACTGGAAAAGTTTTGGCGAGATTTTGAAACCATCTTGGCGATATATTTAGGTTGCTTGGCGATTCAATCTCGGGGGCCGCCATAACAAAGAAGTACAGCAATATCATTCTAAGTCACATTATCCTTCGTTCAATATAATTTAGCCCTAATTTTTTTGAAATTATTATGCACCTTATAGTAATGGCTAACTGGTTCTTTCAATATTTTCATTTTGTTTTGTCAGCGAACGTATTAACGGTTACATAATTAGGGGCTGTCCATAAATGATGTCACACTTTTTTCAATATTTTTTACTCCCCTCCCCCCTTTGTCACAAAGTGTCACACTTCACCATACACCCTCCCCCCCCTTGTCACCTGTCACGCTATATTACATAAACATATACTTGCAGTTCAGAAACAAAGCACAACGTTATAGATCAGATTTCAAATTTTATTTTTAAACTTTAACTATGAGTTTTAATGACATTTGTGAGCAGGGGGGGAGGTTTTCTTCTAATTGTGAATAATTTCTGCTGCTATCATATTCTCAGAACATACCCTGAATGCTTTTTTTTTTGAAAAGAAAGGAAAAAAAGTGAAAAAAATCACATGAAAGTTGTTTTAGCCCCGATTAAAAAATACCCTCAAATTCTGATAATCTCAAAATTTAATCTGCTGATTTTAAATGTTTTTATTTAAACCAAAAAGTGTGATATCACACTTCTTGTTACCCCCTCCCTCCCCCTTGTCACAAACTGTCACAATTTCACGAGCCCCCTCCCCCCCCTCCAAGCTTGACATCATTTGTGGACGGCCCCTTATACAAAGTTTTTAAAACTTTTTAAAAATCTCGTTTCTAGTTTATGTGTTTTAACGGTTTTCACCTTATCATTTGAAGGCATTAAAACTATAACTGCAAGAAATACCGATCAGGTTTTTCTGCATAAATTGTTGGGATATTTAAAAAGCAATGACTGCCTTTTAATAATCAATCGTTATTTGTAGGACAAAGTAAAAACTTCTATAATACGTTTGAGTAACTATTTTAATCATTTCACCCATCTATGATACATATTCCGTATTAAAGGGACATACGACTGTTAAACCTCGAAAATTTTAAACCTCGAAACTTTTCGATTTTATGAAAACAAAAGTATATTATTCCCCTGTCTTTTCTGAACAATTTAAAATAATCCGCGTTAAGAAATTCCCATAATTGTGAAAGTTATGAAGGAAAAGGTATCAGCTCTTCAACGTAAACATTGAATATGGCCATATCTTTAAAACGCTATATCTCAAAATGTGTTTTTTTTTATATTGCGCGCATGATGTCTCAAGAACTATTGAATATTTTTACGGATATGTATTCTAGTTTGTTCTACAAATTGAACCACATTTTTGTACATATTTCTCCAAAGACGTTTTTTTGGGGAGGGTTAGAAAAGTTGAAATTTTAACAATTTTTAACATTTTTATTTTAAATTGGTATATAAAATAAAAATTAAATTTAAATGTTGATAAATTGTGGTTCAGTTTCTTAAACATACTATTTGGATTACTTACATACCAAAATATTGTGTTTAGATAAATATTTTGTACGTAATCATGCGTGCAAGACGACCATCTCATTTTTTTCTCCAAAAATTATACCCATATTTATTACTCTCTCAAATAAATACATAAAAATATGAAGGTAAAAAATGTGAGTACTATAAGAGAAATAACAGATATTTTTCAAAAAAAAAGTGAGTCTGTGAATTGCGTTGTTTCAGAGATATAATGTATCGAATTTGACAGTTTTCCACCATTTTTGAGAGATTTAAGAGTCGTATGTCCCCTTAAAATAAAGTATCAGTTCATAAAAGAGTAAGAATGCAGAGTAAAAATCGAGTCTTTCTTTAATTTCTGGGGTTTTTTGTGGTATTGCAAGTTTTTTATTTTTTTCTGGCATTAACCTTTAATTTACCAACGCTGGACGATTTCTTTATCTTTTTTCACCAGTTGAGTCATCTATATTCTGTACCAAAACGAATAAAAAAGAAGAAACCTAAATGAAGTTTTTTTTGCATTTTCATAGACCGAAGTAAACCATACAGATATAAAGATAAACAAACAAGCGAAGTAAACAATACAGATAAGATTTATAGATAAACAAAAATAAAACGTTGACACTCGTTGTAAACAGAATGAATTTTTCCTTAACTGGTTCACCCATACGCCGTAAATGCAATAATTTATAAACTAAAGTCATTCACAGACATTATAATTGGATACAAAAATTGCGTGAAATCCATAAACATTTCAACTGTATTTTAGGCTCTCGATTGCTTTAAAATAAACTATTTCCAAAATAGAAGGTGTCATCTATTTATATAGTTAAGAAAACAAACCAGTAAAGGGGTTAACTAACTGAAAGTTTTAAAAAATATCTCATTGAACTCAGTGTCGGCTCGTCCATAAGAGCTGCAGAACTGTAGTCCCCCCTCAAATTATTATTCTAATTGGCTTACTTTGCCACTTTGAGAATTCAGTGATCAACGAAAATGGCAAAAAAGTAATAAAAAATGTAAAAGAAAGGCGGAAAATCAATCAAGAATAAAGAGAGAGAGACAGACCAGAGCTGCAGAAAATTTTGCCCCTCCTCAGGATATGAAATTAAAGCAAGTGCAAAGCAACCTTTTCTCCGCTTGAAATTGCATTCATTTGAGCTGCACTCCGGAGCAGCTCAGGATTAGCGCGACTTCCTGATTTGGCTTTATTTTTTTTTTGCAGTAGTTCAGTCGTTAAGTAGTTTTTTTTAATCCAATTCTGGAGGCGTTGTAATTTTTTGCTTCTTCATGCTTTTTCAGGTGCTGATTATGAATCTGAGGTTTGCCACTATTAATTTTTGTTGGAATTTTAGATATAGCCAAAAAACTTGAAAAAACATTTCCACAGTTTTTTTGCTTATAACTCAAAAACTATCAATTTTTAATATATCATCGATATATACCAAAATAATCAGCACAAAATTTCCTACAACTTATGTCTATACAACTTTTGCAACACTGCTTGTTTCTGATCTGACGAGCCGCCACTGATTGAACTTGAGAAGACACATTTGGAGCATTTCGAAAATATTGCAAACTAGAAAATGTTGAATAATGGTTCATCCTGTTATTTAAAAATTAGCATTTTTTATTTCGTTTTAATATGCATTGACTCGAAAACTGATGTTCCAATGTGTTTCACGAAAGTGTACGAATTTCAACAGTCAAATCATATTGTAATTATTTGAAACACATTTCGTAATGTTTGAATTTTATGAATCAATAAATTTTTAATTTCGTTAAGAACAATAATTTTGCATGTATAAAACCTATCTACTATATTTTTGATTCGATCATTTAATATTATCTTTGATAGCACATAAATACTAAGTGATGGAAATATTTTGTTTATGTTCATAGAAAATTCCAATTTTAGACGAAAGTTGATTTTTCCGAAAT